>JAQGBU010001429.1:0-12987 GCA_034698605.1 Isotoma decorata | reverse complement strand
AAGGCCTTCGACGTCGACCTCTATTTGTTTCTTTGCTCGTCTTAACTTACTTGAGGCCTTCGGTCTCTTTTTGTTTCGTTGCTCGTCATGACTCGAGGCCTTCGACCTCTTATTGTTTCTTTGCTGCTTCTTTTTTATAAAAGGACAAAGGAGCAAAGGAACAAAACGAGGCCAAACGAAGGCCTCATCAAAGTAAAATAAAATCACGCTTTGGTATTGACTGTCATACTCTGTTTTTTTACTTTCTCCCCTTCGTGTTTTTTCTAAGAAATAAACTGACAGTACGCGTACACAATAACACACGCACTGACTATATGTGTAACAGTGTAACTGTAAAAATAGGTCAAGGGCCCTGAAGGACAGTGGACAGAGAGTGAAATAGCTCTAATAAGGCTGCTGCACTGTTCACTTTGCACTGACGGGATTGTGAATTTCAAATTCGTCAAAACCAAATACTAGCAGGGTTAAGTTTTAGGTAGGATATCAGGGTATGGATAAAGCTAAGGCAGGTTTCCAAAAACGAGGTTGATATAGAGTAGAGACAGAGACCTGTCAAACTGTCATATATAAGAAGGGTACTTGTACTAAAAGTTGTCAGAGTACCTTTGATCTTTTTTTATAAATTATAATATTACCAAGCATCGTAAAAGAGGGTTTTTGGTAGACACATTGAGAGTAGTGTTAGTGTGGAGCGAGTGGGGTACTGCACTGCATATGTTAGACCTTATTTGTTATTATACAAGTGTAGTCACTTGTATCATAAGGGCTAACAAAACCTAACAACAAGGTACCGGTACCGAATAGTATGTAGTATATAGTACTACCGTAGACTACACTGCTCAAAGCCCAAAGCATAATTTTCAAACTGACGGTTGAGGCTAAAAGAAATATTCCATATTTTGTAATTATAAATTATTTTATTGAAAGCGGTAATTGGGTAATTCGAAGCGTATGATATCCATTGTTTATTTATTACGTATTATTTTGCATTAGTGATTGTAATTTAATTTTAGATATTGTGCATTAGTGGTAAACTGCACTATTTGTATTTGCACAATTGAAAATGGAATGTTGACCTACTCTAAATATTTAATATTCAATAAATATTGATAATTATTTTAAATATATTTTTTTCAAATTTCTAAAAGTCATATTTTAAACAAGATGTTAACTACTGTTATTGTTTATTTTATTAGTACTGATTAGATGTCATCAGACGGTGGAACTTCTCCAGCAGCAAGGAGAAATATGGATGAAAGAAAGGACTTCAACAAAAAGGACAGGATCGGAGGTGGTACACATGAAGGCCCAGTTGATGATAGCTTCGCCAAGTTTCTCAAAAGTCTGGTGAAGGAGCGAGAACAGCTGGATCCAGAATTGTTTCCAAGTACTTTTCGACTCGTGCAAACTGGTTAGTTGTAGCTGTAGTGTTCGTAGTGTGTTAAAACTTTCATTTCATTAATTCTGTTGAAGTTATGTTTCTTATATTAATGTATATATGTTCCCAGAAATTGAGAAGCTGTCTAAAGGAAACTATCAAGGTTTTAACCAGGATCCTATCTTCATCGACTTGTACAATGATCCGCCAGTGACCCTTCATGCTAGGGCATCGCCTCCGTCGAGGCTATTTCCAAAGGTAAATATTATAACTATTTCATTTATAATTTATTGGGTCAGAGTTTTCCGTTTTTTGTTTTTGTTCAACTAACTCGTTGATATAATCGTTTTCATTAGTTCAATTACGCTGGCCGAATTATTGGACCGAAAGGAAGTTACCTTAAGGCTCTTATGAAAGAGACCACAACAAAGATGGTTCTTCTTGGAAAGGGAGTTATGAAAGATAAAGATAAGGTACTGTTCTGCTTAAATTGTATTTCAAAGGCATGTTTTTCATGTATAAAATGCAAGAATATCCTCATATTTTTTGGGGATTATAGGAAGAAGAGTTAAGACGAAATCAAGATCCAAAGTATCTGCACTTGAATGAAGATATGCACGTATCCATCCAAGTAACTGCCCCGGCCGCTGATGCCTACAAAAGAATGGCTTATGCTATTAATTGTCTCAAAGAACAAGTTTTGAGTGACAATAGAACTCTTGAAGGTCTACCGTGGATTTCAAATGTAAACAGAGGCAACATGGGTAACAACGATGGAGGCCATGGTGGCCATGGAGGAAGGCCTGAGCCCAGTCCAAAGTATTCTCAGCGCTCTTACCCACCAGAGCCACCCAGTCGTCATAGGGCTCCACCCGCGTATGATTATGGCGAACCGTCATCTCCAGTGGTAAATATATATTGGAATCACAGAAACCTTCAACGGTTTTAACCAAGTTGAAAATGCGTAATTGTATTTTAGTATCGTCGTTACCATCACGAGATGAGTCCACCTCCAAGAAGTGGCGGGGCAATGGATAATATGAAGGGAGGAGGGTACAGTGATCCCTATCGGCAAGTTGAGTCTCGAGGGAGCTATGATGACCGTAGGGGCAGTTCTGCAGGAGGCGGAGGAATGAGAAGTCACATGAGCAGAAGCCCACCTCCATCTCGGACTTATCCCCCAGCAGGATACGAAGATCCGTACGCAGCGTATTATGGCACGACTCCAGACCCTTACTACGCTGATAACAGTAAGCTTAATTTTACTTTCAGTGTATTTCTCTGCTTATTCTTCTGTTGCTTCTTTTCTACCAGTAGTGGTCAGATTATTTTTGTGAATGGTACAAAAGTTTTATAATGTGATTAAAAATCGCTTATTAGATGGTTCATACAGAACCCCATCACGAGGAGGCAAATCTTCACATTCGTCTACTCGGTATGCACCTTACAAGAAATAATCTGGATCTGGACTTTGCTGACTGGTGTCTTATTGACACTTATTAGATGATATGACTGCACCAGTGACAACCACAAGTTTAAGTCACGGTAACAAAATGAAACTGTAAACTCATTAAAAGTAAGTCTTCGTTAAGTATTGTTAAATGTTTTCAGAGGCATACATTTTTAGACCCTTTGGAAAGATTTTATTTCTTATAAAAATGTTTTGGAACTCGACGAATTTTCTTTGAACAATTTACATTTATAACTCTTTTACAACACTTGAAAATTAAAAAAAATATCGTCATAATACATCGTCGTTAATTGACTCAAAAAGATATTCAATGATCTATTTTCTTCACGGAAAATATAATTCGTGTTTAAATTAAACTCGCTTTTACATGCAATTTAATCCTGCAAAGTATAAAAAAAATATTATTATTATACCGTTTTATTCCAGAATTTAATGAAACTAATACTATAATATTTAAATAATCACACCATGATTTACAAAAGTTGATGATAAAAGTTTATAAAAATATGATGCATCTACGTAGTTTAATACAAAACCAGTATTTATAGTTCTATGACCAGTTAACCATTCAACAAACTCAAGAGATTAATTTCACCATCACTATTAATGTCCAGTTCATTTCAAGTAACTACCAAATTTATTTGGACTAAACTCGAAGGGTTATTATCTACTGTCAAAAAAATCTTCAACGTTTATATAAAGTGAACCATGTACGAATTACTCATACTGTTCTTAGTTCTTCTGCATATTAGTCTCCATAAACGCTAATAACCTCGATGCACGTATTGTTATAAATTTTAAATTTATCTCAGCCAACAGTATCCTGGATTTACTAATGTTAAAAATCATAAATTAATAGCATGCTCTTGCAGCATCTCGTAGCTACTATATATATTATACTATACGTATATATATATTTATCTATAAATTTATATTTATAATTAATAATTACCTAATGTGGGGTGGATTTATTCATCAAATATTCTACGTAGTTATAAATAATGTGGAATAAAAATATATTACATTTCTGTTTGTTGCAACGAAATAATTACTGATTTGTTTCAAGTGATTTACCAGTGAGAACAGCCAAAAGTGCGTGGTGTTAAGCTAAATAGTTTCATATTTTTTAAGTATAATTGCTGTTTTTTTGATGATGATGCTTCTTATTTGATTTATATAATGTTCATTGACTTGATTGTATACCATATTCCGTTGGACTTCATATAATATACCAAACCATATATTAGCATAATTTTATCCAAGATATCCAGCTACAGTAAAATCAGTAAAAGGATACGCGACGTATTATGAGTGGATCGTCGACATTTTGATGTATAGTTGTACTGTATGGACTATTGTTGTCGCTACCTCATTAATTAATACTTTAATAACATGTTTTACTAACAGTTTTGGAGTCCACCCGCGACCAATCTTCGGAAGAGAAAAATGTAAAAGCCTTGTTACTCATGTACAGGATAACCGGACATGTATTTTTGGAAAGAATTTTCAAACTCGATTCATTTACATTGTATACAGAATGATGCTGCCAGATTAATGGCATTTATTAAAATAATTAGTTCATGAACATCTTGATGATTTATCAGTTGACAGTGATGAAGTAAATACTCACAAGATCATAAAAACGTTTAAGTTGAAAAAGAGAAAAATGGAAAATCAATGAAAGTATTTGAAAATAAAGTATTAATCAAACAGAATCATTAATTATCATCATTAACACTAGTTACTAGAATTAATTATCATGATGATAGCCTCTACAAATACGATATAGTAATGATAAAACTCACTCAAAGATAAAATACAATTATGCTACGCCCGTAAACAGTATTTGATTCTTCAAAATAAATATTTAAAAAGCCCAAGTGAAATTCTCACACTTAATCAAATGAATCACTAATGGAAATGTTGAAATAAAATCCCTCAAAAAAACTACAACGACATAATAAAAATCAAATATCGTTTGGAAACCAGCTTCAAGTTCATTTCAGCTGGGAACTCCATAATTATGTTATGTAATGAAATATATAGATAAGACATCGAGATAAGTTTCAGTACTAAATTTCCAGTATATTATTGAGCGTGAATGTCACTTGGATATTGGAATGACTGCATTTGGGCGGCTCCAAGGTAAGTAGGGCTGTCAACAGCCACGGTTTGAACCTTCACATGGAGTTGTTCGTAGATATTGTTGTGGCAGCTTGCAGAACCAGCTGCCGCTGCCACCGATGCCCATCCAACAGCATCGCGGTTGCAGCCAACTCCAGCCTTGGTAAGGATTGGCACATTATCGCTAACAAATTGATCAGGAGCCATGAATTCCTTGAGTGAAGACCTGCAAGCAAAGTTATTTGAAAATCTTGGTTAATCAAGCAATCATCAATAATTTAAGAACATCATATGAATTTAGCATTTCATTATCATTTTCAGAAAGTGACAGATAGACACTTACCAAGCGGCGTATGATGCCACATAGTGAACTTTTGGAACAGGAAAACCATTGAAGGTTCCACCAGCAACAAGGGTGTAAGCTCCCATATTGCTAAATAGAAGCCAGTCACCGATCTCCAGCTTAGGAAGCATTTCACTTGGACATACTTTGTCTAAACCATCACATGTAGGTCCCCAGATTGAGCATTCGTAATTTTCTCCTCTCTTATAATCCTGAAAAGTCAAAGAAGTTGGAGGGTTAAGTTTATTTTTTTTTACCTATTTCAGATACACAAGAGAATGAAAAATACAAGAAGTACATACCCTGAGAAGTTCTGGGTGCACCTCAGCGTGATCATAGAGAACACAATTGAAACTTCCATAGACTCCGTCGTTTATGTAGTACATGTATTTATTCGTTTCACCCTTTATTTCTCGAATTGAGTGAACGAGAGTGGAAAGCGTAAATGCTGAGGCAACGTAATAGCGGCCCGGCTCTGCAATAAGCTCAACACCACAGCCTTCCGGAAAATGGGTATCTAGTGATCCGTTCACAACCTCGGCAATCTTTAAATTATCAAGAAGTAATTTATAAATCAGCTCAAATTAATCACTGGACTTTAGTATGGGGAATTCTAACGATAAAAATACCTCTTTAATGGATGTGCCACTATTTCCTGGGAATCCTCCTCCGATATCAACAAGCTTCATATCGAATCCAATTTCCTTCCCAACCTCGAAGAGCTGTTTGGTTGACTTAATAGCTCTGTCAAAGACGGGAGGATCCATACAGCCAGACCCAACGTGGAAACTTACTCCAACAATATTCAAATCCAATTCCTTAGCTACCTTCAGAAGAGCAGGAGCTTCTTCAACCAACACTCCGAATTTCATGCCTAACTGACATTGAGCCTTCTCAGCATCACATCTAATTCGGATCACCAGTCTGTGGAAGGAAAATATACATACAGAATTGAACAAAGGTATTCACCTCCTACTGTCCTACTTAACTCTCCCTTTACAACTGGACCTTACCTTGCATTTGGATGAAGCTTTTTGATTTTGTAAAGCTCTCCTTCATTATCAAATGTCATAGTGTCAACGCCATAATCGGCAGCTGCCCGAATATGAGAGTTTTGCTTGGTGGGATTAGCAAAAATAATATCGGAGGGCCTAACTCCCAATTCAACCACCTTCTTAATTTCAGTCTGCATATAATGCAATGCGTTATCAGTAAAATTATCATAAAATATCTAATCTAGCCTTAGGACCAGTTTCAACTTGTCTAACTACCAACCTTTGACGCACAGTCGAATCCAGTTCCAAGAGAAGCAAGAGTTTGCAGAATGAGGGGAGAGTCATTACACTTCACGGCTATTTCAACAAGAAGCATATTATTACAGGTTTAAGTTACATAAGAAGATAAGAAATATATAACAATTTCAAACATCCTGTATGGTTTACCATAGTGAGGGCGAACCCGAGGTAGTCGTGAATTCCATTCATCGTGCTTCTTAATGATTTCACCCAGATCACAGATAAAAAACGCTTCTTCAGTCACCTGAACCAACACAAAACAGAACTTGTTACTTTTGGTGATTAGTCAAATTCAAGAACGAGACAAGACACAACCATCAGCATTCTAAGAAACTATATCTTGTTTACTTTTTGATAAAACTTAATCGCTTATCCAAAATCACTTACTTGGATAATTTCGGAAGCGATGGATTTAATTTTGGGTTGGTATTGGGTAAGATGGATCCGGCCGTCAAAACAAGTTGAGTCCATAGTTATTGTTGCGTTGGTTGACATGTTGATATGATGAGAGTGTTAGATTGTCCGAGGAACCCTATCCGAAGAAAAGCAACAAGACTCTAGTTACTTACCCAACCTAACACGATGTGACAGTATGACCAGCACAATGCGACGCAGAGGGTGTTCAAGAAAGCTGTGATAAACTCTGATGACGAGTTACAACTGGAATGAGCGTGTTCGGTGACACTAGGTCATTTTGTCCATGGAAAAGCTAAGGTGGTCGCCATCCGGAAGTTCCATTATCCATATTCATCAACATCAACCAATAACTATGAACAGGCATCATGCTCCCTCCCTATCTCTGGCACAAATACCAATTATTGTTCGTGATTGTCTTACTACCATTCAACCAATGATAACTGCACTACACTTATTAAACATTGAAGGTACGTACCTTTGCCTTAAGAAAGATACATAAAAATAAACGGGATTTATTAGTTTATTGCATCGGTCAGATAAAAAATTAAAGGTTTATTTAAAGGAATTTTTCTGTATGTTGTTTCCTGTATGTTATAGGTGCAGAAGGCATAGACAGAGGATAAAAAATTTGCTTATGTAACCCAAGTGTGCTGGCCATAACGTCTAGACTATACTATGGATATAAATCAAGCCCCTCATGATGAGGTTCAAGGCTAGATTGGCCCTTTATTATCTCGTGGCTAATTTTAATCTTATATATGAATGACATGACTCTTCAGTGTTGACAATGGATAGATACAGTGAACATGGATAGATACACCAAGCAGTTGGTTCGTTAGATCGTATGATATGCCACATCTCCTCTTTCCTATCTTTCATAACAGCTAATGAATTATCGAGGTCAGCGGGTGAATTTTTCCATACATTGTTAACGTAGAAGTTGAAACCAGGTAGGAAGATGGACGGATGCTTTTTTGCATAGTAATCTGGGTAAAATGAGGTTCCGCGAATCATCCTCGTTCTAATGATGTTATAAATAGCCTAATCTTCAGAAATTAGAATCTTGTTTACCTTGTATTTATTGAGTCCGTCGGACTATTCAGTGCATAAGAACCAAAACTTAAACTTTTTATTCTGACACGCTATTTCTGGACCCTCCAATAGTTAGCCTTTTAGAATGTCCTCAGTCATGACAGTCATGAGATTATAATGCATTCAGTAATAGCGTGTCCCTGTAACCAGTTACCAGTGGCAGTGTGCTAACACTAGCTTGGCCTGGCACTACCTGCTCTAGAAATACCATTAAAATGTGTAATTCTTAGAACAATTCAAAGCAAGCTAATAATTGACGTAAGAAGCTATATATCTTGTGCAGTCATCTTATCGCCATAACCCAATGTGATGGCTGATTTTAGAATAACATGCAAAAACTATGCAAAAAGTTCTTATTTAGCAACTAGAAGACTTTCAGCCTCTGTTCCATCTGCATACATCATCTACATAACCGGTCAGAGTACTATAGCCAAAGCCAGCAGATAAGAAACTAAAGTTAAGTGTATTGTAGTAAAGGCATGTATTCTACCTACAAGTAAGTGGCCGACCTTAGACAAATCTGGTAAATACTTGCATTTTCCTGTATATGGGGGTTGATTGTTGCAAAGTAATGCAGAAAGTTGGCGACTAGTCGAATTCATTTAATTCATACTATAAAAATGCCATACATTTTTCTAAAAATTTCAACTGTCAGTATATTGTCACGTGAAAAAGAGTAAGGTTTTGTAATTATTATTGTTTATTTAATTGGCATTCAAGTATTTTTATGAAAAAATACTAAAAAAATATACATTGTTTACGAGATGAGATGACGATGGTGACGTTACGTTTGGGGCTGGGGCAATGAAATACAAAAAAATGGCAAAAAACCTACTACTACTTTCTTGACTTCCACGCTTTAGAAGTTATCTCGCTACGTCATTAAAATAAAAGATGAACTCAGGTCAGACATTTTGCGCACTGCTTTTAGCTAAAACTTTTATGCGAATATTTAATTGATACAGTTAAACTTATTATTATTGTACTATGACTTTTTGTAAACTTCCGTACCCAAGCATTTTTTTGGCTTGGGTTTCTTTTTTTTCATTTAAGTCTTGACCCCAATTACAATCCTTGAAATTATTAGAACCTCTTATCAACGTTTGTTTCAAAGGGTTGTCTAATTCAACCTCGGCTACCTAATTCCGATTCGGATGGGGAAAATGATACTGCAATAATTAATGTATGATTGATGTTGATAATTGATGAAATGACAAGGTTTGATGATACCAAGTTATGCAATAATTTCATTCGGCCATGTCGATGAACTGATAAAATTCTTGGAACAAAGTAAATTAAAAACAATAACTACGCCCATATAAATTAATTAACGTATGTTTTAAAAAAATGTAATATGCCATGCCTTCAATGGATAGATGCGACGACGCTTCGTTGGCTTAAACCCGCTTGCTTTTCTTTTACAGATTACAGTTATAGATCACTGTTTGAAGACTAATGCGAAGAAGCTTTCAGACACCCGAAGAGTATGAAATGATAAAAAAATCTTAAGATGATTAAGAAGAAGATTTCAGACTTACTTGGAAATTTTGGATGAATATTAGTTGTATTTATTGTTGCATTTGTTAGTGATTGTCGTAGCGTTGGATCGAATCCACTAAAGTTCTACACTGGCGAATGTGAAATCACTATAAAATTAAGAATTACTTGGGATGGCTAATGGATAAAGAGTGCAGAGCCGAGCCTGTAGAAATGTCTCTTCTCACCTCTTCAAAATATCTTTTTCAACTGACGGACTTGTATATACCGATGGATTTTAGTCTTCGTGAGAGTGTAATAGTAATTTAACTTTTCCTGAATCCACCCAACCCCTCTTTGCTCAAGATGATAACAATTTTGTATGTCCCATCGGCAGGCTTGCTTCATTACTTAAATAGCTTTTGTAGTCCCTTGCCAGTTTAAACTCATTTATACATAGTTGTATTTATTTCCATACTATAGTTGTAACTTGTAATACAACTTATTCGCTTATTCCAATGGCAAATATGTTCTCAGAGTGTAAAACCAAACGAATAGGTACAGATTACACAAAGTTATATATCTCTGGCATTCGAGGATTCTGTTGGCAAGCAATATTATCTAAGGCAAATGCTAATGATTCATTCTCATTCACTAAAGATTCCATCCACTAGAACTAACTTTGTCAGCACTATTCCAGATGAGGTCCGGGTAATAGTAGTAATATAGTAGTAATCGTTGACTTCTGTGCCGGGATACAGAAAAGGGTGCAACAAAAACCATAATGAAGGGAGATGTCATGGGCACTTTATGAATGAGCATTACAATCTCTAAGGACTATGCAAGCATTGAGGAAGGCTATACTACATCTACATCTTTGATAATACTATACCAAAAATGATGTATAAAAACGTAAACTTGGAAGAACAATCGGGGACAAAAGTTTATAGCTCTTGAAACTGCATAAAACCAGACAGAATGGCATTTACTTGTGTAAGTTGTTTATGCATCGCAGTATCAGTCTGAGGGCTACACTTTTACGCTTAATATCATATTTTAAAGATAGTCATTGAATGTAATAAATGGATGCAGTATATAATATATAAATTGTAGCAAAAAATTGATAACTACAATGTTCATTATTTCTTCGATAAATGAAAACGTGTACGCTTTATCTTTGAACACATAGTTTTATATCAATATCTTATCTATCAGCAATTTAAAGTTGAGTTGAGTGGAGTGATTCACCTTGTACTGTTGGACCTTCATTTAATCAAATGGAGACTATTTCAATATCACTCAACCCTAAGATACGTGACATTGTGCGAAATGAGATCCATGAAATTGAAACAAACTGAACAAAGTCATTGAGCATTTGATCCTTACTGATTTTTTTAAAAAGAGAAGGTTTAGGAGAACAAACGGTTTCATCTAACTAAAAATTTAGTCCTCGTGGATTCACGAAAAATATACATATTTTACGAAAAGTAGACGAGACAGACAGACAGGCTAGTGAGTGGTTGACAACAATTTACAGGGTAACTTTCCAGTAGAAGGAAATCTTAACACTTTAAGATTAATACTAACTTTTAATCTGTCTTTGACTAGATATTCTGGATTAAGCTAGTCTCAATTTATTTCATTTTCCTTTGCTTGTGAAATCCCTTCAAGAATATTATTATGAAACTAGTTTGCATTCTGAACACTTATTGGGTGTGAGGTTAAGGAATTTTTCGGTTATGAAACGATATTATGCTCATGCATAAATCAACTTCATGAGCTCATGAATGATAGGTGTCCCTTTTATTTGACCTTAGATTTACATGAAAGTGATCGCAAAATGTATCATATTTTGGATATAACTGATTTGATTGACCTTAAGTAACCAAATGAATAAGTCTCACGACAAGTGTTTCCTGTTTGTACAAAGCATCCAGACTTTTTCAATAAAAAGTACAACACGCGAAGCCACACCCATACCTTATCAACTCAATGACCACCAAGACGATCTGAAATGCGATGCAAACTTACTTTGGATTTTTAATTTGCATTTCACGTGTTACCTACAATTCAATAACAATGCAGAGCTATAGCCTAATCAGACCAGTATAAAAACCATTTAAATGTATCTGCGTCAGTGCTTCCAGTTATGTTTCTGTCTATATAGTGTCAAATCTTGAATGCTGTACATACGTCTGAAAAACATGACTGCCATAATTATGTTAAGTTACAGCCTGTTTATGACAGTAGATTCTCTGGACGGATAAAGCTATTTTTCTAGGATCGTTTTAAGCTACTTATATTTTAAAGAAAACTGTGAAAATAGCTACGAAATTATTCTGTTATTAATTAAAAAGTTATTAAGGGGGATTATAATCCGGGAGTGGGCGGGGTTAACAAGGTTTACGGTATTCACTATTCACTCAAGAAAAGTTCAACTTCAGGTAGGCCAGAGGCTACACCCTATACCCTGAAAGGTGTTAGCTCAAATCCAAAGTAATGTGACAAGTTATGCTTTGAAATCATGAAGCCCTACGAGATTGAAACGGTACTATATAGGATAGATTGATATGTCCGGAAAAAAAGAAAACGGGCTGTAACAATTATGCATGCTTCAATATCTACACATGCTTCATGTATATGCAATAATACTATACAGATAGACCCAGACACCTTACCCTTACTTATAAAGAAATCGAGAAACAGCTTACACCCCTTGCTTAAAACATATATACGAACTAGGTAGGTCAGGTCGTCTGCTTTGGATGGGCTAAGTTTGGCTGAATGCATTTTTATGTTTCATAAACCATAAACCGAACTCATGATCGTACCCTATGAACCATAATAAATATTAAGCCCTGAAGCAGCAGTAGCCTCCATGAACACTTAATTAGTGTGTTCATCTAGATTCGATTTCTATCAGAAAATCTTTTAGTAAAGAAATTATTCCAATTCAAATTATAATTGAAACTAATTATGTTATGTAATAGCCATTCTCATTACCAATTTACCATGCATGCATGAAAAGGAATTTTTATAAAGTTTTGTAACAACTCATATGGATATACTTGATAATAGTAACATCAACATCGTGACCCATGGGCATTCTAAATATATATATAAATGAAAACCTCCAGCAGAAAGATAAACTCGTAAATTAAAACTATTATAATTAATATTATAATTAGGTCAGGTCTGCCTGCCATATTATTCGTATATCTAACATAATACACATATATTAATGAGAATGACTTTTGACCTTGAGAATTAAGAGTATGATTTCCATGAACCCATCCTTCCGATCCGTCCTTATCTTCGTACGTTTTTCTTTACGTCAAAACAAATCTTCATTCATCTCATTCCACATTCATTTTATACTCCTCCATATTCC
>JAQGBU010001428.1:0-12987 GCA_034698605.1 Isotoma decorata | reverse complement strand
TAGAAAGAGTGCCACCACCGCAAGTGAGACAGAGCAAGTATAGATAGAATGAATGCCACCACCACCGCAAGTGAGACCGAGCCAGTATAGTATAGTGTAGTGTGAGTGCCACCACCACCAAGAGGACGACGATTCGACGAAACTCCAAATTAATATATAGATAGTATTGTAGGATTCCATTGCACTTAAAAAAATTACTTTCAGCATTTCTACACAGACAGTAGATACAATTTCTTAAATTTGATCAAGTTTTAAACTTAAATTTCTTAAATTTCTTAAATTCATACCTCCCAATAGTAACAAATCCCATTAGCTATAATCCCTCCCGTTTTTTATAGATGAATCTTTTCTCTTAATATTATAACCTACTTAAAAAACATCCTACCTATATACACTAAATACACACACACTCATAACATAATCGATAATATTTTTACCAATGCAATACATTGAATTAAAACTGCCCCAAGGGAAACATAATACGTGTGGAAATAATATAATAATATAACAAACTTTTAGCATTACTTTTCAACTGTTTAAAACACCCTAAAGACCCAACAATAAGAAAGATAACAACTTTTTTGAGTCTTAACTTTACCATAAGAGCAAATCGTAGTAGTAGTGTCATGTGGTAAGTTACATATAATTTTATTCTTATAATTTCAAGATTTCCTTCTTCTTAAACTACGTTAAAAGTTTAGATAATCTTAAGCTCAAACTAACCCCTGCCCTACGTGTGTTTCTCTCTCATTGTTGTAAGTGAATTAGTGAGCATTGTTACTAAGCTTGTTCTGCCTAGGTAGGTGCAGTAGGGAAATAATTCAGAGAGTAAAAATTAATATTTTTACATAGTAAGTAGGCAGTGTGTGTGTGTAGCTACCTAATGAAAAGAGTTGGGATGAACGAGTATTTTTCCTATCTGTCAATCCCATCGGCTTTTTTCCCTTTATTAAATTGCAAAATGCAAACTCCTGCCGTCTCTCTTGTCATTAGCTCGTAAACTATTTTGAATTATTTTCAATTCACTCTTTTTTTTCTGCCAAGGTGGGCTACTGCTTCTACTCTGTCTTTTCTTTTGTAATTAAGCTTTTTAAATTTATTTTGGGATTTTTTTGTTTTTTGGAATTTTACAGGATTTTTCATTTTTGATTCTGATTACTTTTGGGTGGAGGGCTTTACTCAGAACGTTTTCGAGGACTTTGTTCAAATAATTTCGTCATTTTTTACGCAACGTTAGAATTATGTATTTTGTGAGACGATTATTTAAAATGATATTCTTTCTAAAAATAGTATTTTTAAAAGTCTTTAGTTTCCATTTTAAGTCAGTATTGAATTTTGGCCTTGTTTAATTTTTTAAAGTATTAGCAGATACTCAGAGTCTCGCAGGCTAAAATACAGCATAATATTAGTAATTTCACAAGCAACCTTTGTCTATTATCTCCGTGCACCTTTTAATTCCTGACAGGAAAGATGTCAATATTCATAAAAGCTTACAGGAAAAAAAACACTTTTTTTGTTAAAGTGAGTGGGCTTTTGTTTATTTTCTTGGTGATGTTGTCCAAGTATAAATTTGTCTTAAACTTGTACACTACTTGTCCATGTGAAACATTTTATATACCAGTACGCATAAATTTAATTTTACATTATGTTCCTTATGTTTCAAGGTAAAGTACAAGTAAAATAGTGAGCTGTCACCTGCTCTGATTTTACAATGTAGATATCCACCCAAAAGACAAAGAGTTTGGCTTCCACGAGAGCTTTTTTGTATGAGAGGATGAGTAAAAAGAGAATTTAGGTTTTTATAAGGTATGACATCATGACATGATATGTCATGTCAGGTGACAAGCCTGCTGAGAGTGTGAGTTTTGTGACATTGAGACAATGACAAGTTTTTTATTGTCCTAGATGACATTTTGTGACATATGACATCATGATCATTTTGTTTGTTATTGTGCTAATAAGAGTTAGGGGGATTAATAAATGGGCTTGTATTTTTCTTCGTTTTTTATTTTCTCGAGGCTTACTTATTTACATTTAATATAAATTTAATGCTGTTGGAAGCGTTTATCGGAGGGTGAATAAATCGGATTTACATTATTATTATTATAAACACCCGGGTTTCAAAACACAATGGATGATAGACTGAAAATATTGCATTTTAAAATATCTGACTTCAAATAGATTTAATTGTATTTAACCACACAATAGCTGAATTGAATACAAAATGAACTCTACCACTTAAGATAATAATGTATTTAATTAACCTTATTAACCGTAAGAACAAAAAGGCATGTTGTGTTTGTGGGATCCGGAGATCATTAAGTAATCTTTTAATCAATCTACGACCACCACCACCACTTTTACAAACTAGCTACTTATATCTACCAACCACCTTTACCACCACCACTACCTCTTTAAAATTTGCCTTATTAACGTCTAGATATTCTTTGCATTTCTCCTATTTGTTATACACAAATTCATTTCTGTGGGATTTCCCTCTCATCATCGTGTTCTTAACACTGACACTTGTCACTCATTTAGACATTTTTTTTTCTTTTATTCAATTCATCTTAAATTCCTTCCGTCCATCAGCGTTTTAAATCAACAGTTGTTTTTGTTTTGGTAAACATTAAAAACTTCAAACTTTGTGTTTAAACTGAGGCAAATCGTGTTTGATCTCAAATATGGGGGTGGCTGATGGGGTTGCCTAGAACGAACCATTTAAATTTTTTTTATTGTAAATAACCAAACATAATTTATGTACCACCTACCCCTAATTAGCTTTAAAAGTAAGTGGTTGATCGTCTTCACTAGTAAACTAAGTAATGACCATGGGGGGCATTCATTTAAACTTTAATTAATTTTAATTAAACCCAACCTACGTTGACTAATGCAGTTTATCAAAAAATTTCAAATTACATTTTTTTTAATTGAAAAATGGATGCTCCATCTTCCTCTTAACGCTAACAGTCCGTGATGATGATGAAAAGGATATCTAGGCCGGTTTTGTTATTCACCCCGATGTCTTCTGTCTAGTAGTAATGATGATACACATTTTAATGCACATTGTATTTATTTCTGTACAATTAACAATTCTAGAATAACCAGATTTTTACAATTTTAAAAATATTTTGACAAATTATTCCTAAACTTTGTTCATTTCTTATAACAATAATTGTTTTTTTTGCTTTGACTTAAATTCTTAAAAACTTGCTAATTGCCTCCCCCACTGCCACTACTACTTTAACAATTTAATGAATGCATGCTGAGATTGCCCTAATTGGATTAAATAAAAAGACCGCACTTTAATTATTTACTCCAGTAGAGACAAGGAGTGTCTTTTTTTTGTTAGGTTGAATTAGAATGGAAATTCCTTAAAAAGTAGATTGTTGAATTAAAATGGGTGTGGGTGGATTTTTCAATTAATCAAGGTGTAATTTGTTGACTTTACTTTGGGTGTGCAAGGTTAGTGGTTAGTCTATTTTTTTCTTATTCAACAACTTCTGTTAAAAATTTCAAACCAATTTTAAGTTTTGTTTCAAAAATCTCAAAAAAAAACTAAAAATTTCCAAAAAATCGTATTACAAAAGTAACCCCACTGACCAAATTAGCCTGTCTAAGATAATATCACCTCTTAGCTACAAACAAATTAATCTCATCGATCTGCTAAACCCTTCACAAACCCAAACCGGTTAATTGTTTCTACACACACACATACACACAATTTCTAACTACTAACTCAACTCAACACAACTTCACAAACGGAATAATATATTAAATTACATTGATTTTTGAGCTAGATTATTCATTCAGATAAAATTCCTTGAATTTTGCACACAAACAAACAAATGTAAAATCGTGTGCGTCTAAATTTGCATTTTACAACAATTCCTGTTTCTAGCAAATAAGCAAAAGTACCGTAAACTCAAGTCATGTAAAAATATCATAAGTGAAATAAAATGCTATTCTCTTTGTAATTTTTTTTTTATTATTCTCTTGTTTTAAAAACCTTTTAACTTGTTGAGTTGAGACTGACGTTTCTATATTATTAACATGTAAAAATATTCACTTCTAATTAATAAAAAAAGCTCAAGTAAATAGGAATCATAGGAATGTCTATTTTATAATTCTTCCATGTTGGTCCGAATAGTAGAAATACCTTTGTAATAATATAATAAATAAAATTAAAAAAATTCTGTTAGAGTAATAGACACCTTTTTGTGAAAAAAATGTCGCCGAGTCGGTTAGACCGTTGGTAAAGGTAGTGGTAGTAGTCACATTTTACTTGTAATGTCAATGTTAATTTTTTGTCATCATTGATCGTGTGACATCTCTCATTGTTCTCCTGTCACCATGTATTTGTCACATTTCAACATTTTAGCCGAAACTAAAGCGACAAGTTGTGTACTTTTCTGACCTTCCTTTGTTCACAAGTTTTGTGTTGGAATTTCCTTTAGTTGTGTTTTTCAAACTGTTTTCAAACTTCCAAATCGTCCTTGACAAATCCCATGCCAAATAAGATGTGCAAAAACTTACAAAATTTGAAACAATTAAATCTATGCCACATTCTGCGAAGCCAAAAGTCTAGTCTTTAGACTTTACCCTTCAGGTTTCACTAATTGTAAAAAAAAATTCAAAATAATAGTAAAAAAAATCTAAAAGAATAATGAATAAGGCGAGGTTAGAAGTTTTTGTAAAAGGTGACCAACCTGGTTTGCTTAGTCAGATCTGCTTAGATATATTCGTGTACTAATCATATAATAAAATGTAGTGGTGGTTGTACTCTATAGTAGCAGTACCAAAAGGTGACATGGATGACAGGTGACCAAACAATTATATTATATATCTCAACCCTTAAGCATTAATAATCAACAATGAATATCAAGCCGCTATCATCATCCATCCATTCTTGAACATAAATTCAATCTCAAAAAATCCACACTGACTATGACCTGACCTCTTATTCCCTATCTTATTATATATCTCATGTCATATAAAAGTAAAGCAACTTTCTCGTCAAAATATCAAAAGTCTTGAGTAGAAATAAAAAGTTGTGTGTCCATTCAAAATTGAATAATTCAATCAGCTGTGTCTTAACAATCCTATCTCTTTGTTTAAAAATTATACATTTTTTTTATTCAATTATCTGATTACAATCTCTTATATTTTTGTGTTTGCAATGAGTTATTTTTTTAATCAGATGATTCAACTTGTTGTAGTAGTAGGGGAAAAATGATTGGATTATTATTGTTAAACATATACGTAGGTTGTTGGTGTTGCCTTGTGTCTTTTGCATTTTGATAATTTCGATAAAGACTCAACATATTGTGTCTGTGTTTGTATACTTTTAATAAGATGCAAGTTTTTTGGGAGGAGACGGACCCGATAGGGTTGGTTACATCGTTTCTATTTTCTGATTGATCACATCATTAAATTATGGAATGGATGGAGTTTGACCACATTTGTCATTTTTAATAAGCAATTTAGTTTTTCGACTGTTAGGTAGATCAACTTGTCTATAAGATCAAAAATAATTGAATAAAACTTATTTTATAAATAGATTTTGAGACAAGTACTAGGTAAATAAGTGTGTACTTTTTATGATCTGCGTCATTGCTTTAATTATTATGGATTTTTAAAACAAAAATTATTTTTTAATTATGTTTTGTGCCTTATTATAAAAAAAAGTGTATTTTAAAGGAATTTTTGCCGTTTTAAAATTTTGACAAAAGTAGTAAATCAGTTAATAAATGAAGATGAGATTTATCAAACTAATCTAATAAGAAGGCTCATTATCTGTGGTTCTAATGGATGAGAAATGTCACCAATCGTAATGGCCGTTAAACTCCGCCCAGGATGTCAATCATCCTTCCTTTCAAACTTGAGCTATATATCTATCTATCTCTTAACTCGTATCTCGTCTTAACTTACCCGTAGGCAACCAACAACACGTACAATACACTTTGTGCTCTTTTAAAAAATACAATTTTAAAAACCTCTCTTAGATGCATCTTAACTTTATATCTTATAGTGTGACATTGCGTTAACAATTTAGACCAACTACTACCACAGTATAACTCTGTGTGCATCAATATATCTAAAAGGCTACTTGTTTAGAACAATTTATTTGGTAGTGGTGATGATGATGGAAGTGGTGACATTGACAAGTAGAGTTGGTTCATCTCGCTATAATATTCCGCCAAGGTGTCAACTCACACTTTTAATCAACTCTAATGACTCAAAAAACTTTTAATTTAGTCTTTATTTATGTACAAGTTTGCACAGAGTTAGTAGTTAGTACTAAAAATCAAAGGAATAATATAAGGAATTGAAGAAAAAATAATTTCCAAATTTTTTTCAATGAATTTTTCTTAACTTGTTACAAACTATGGTCATCCATCACTCCGTCAACTTAACACTTAGCAGTGCATCGGCCACTTGATTTTTATTTAATCATCCTATTTGATGATACACAATAGAATAGTAATAATATTATTAGTATGCCTAAGAAGTGTGTGTGTGTATGTAGTTGTAGTGGTGGTGGTATTATTGTAGTGTGCGTAATGTAGAAATAATGTTTTTTTTACTTCAGTTTTTTACTCTTGTTAGTTTTTGGTAATGTTCATAAGTTAAGGACGGGTTTTTTTGGGTTGGTTTCCGAAGTTTTTAATTTAATTTAGGTAATAATGTGTGATGACCATGAACTTTATTTTAACTTATGATAGATTTAGTGACACTTACAAGATCCTGTAGAATATATAAATAAACGCTTACTTAAAGGTTTATTAAGGATGTATGCAGAGTAATTTTAAAAGAATACCGATCGAGTACTGACAAAACCCTAAAACAATCCCAATTAAAAAACAAACTCCCCATTATTTGTGCACAATAGTTTCAGCTAAAGCCTTCCTCTTCAACCATTTATTTAATCCAACAGAAAGGAAAAAGATAAGAAAAGAAGTAAAACCAGTTTTGCTCAGCTCGATCTTCATCGCCTTTATCAATTTATTGATTTATTACTCGACATTTTAGTCCTCATTTTGCCTTTTTATATTTTGTATCAAAACCTATCTCTAATTATTCAGTTAGTCTTGTTAGCACAAGTATTCGTTTTTCTTTGTTTCTCTATCCTTTATATAAGAGAGTTCTTTTTTTTGTGTTGAAAAATTCGTACTTTTGATGGTATTATTATTAACGTTTAATTATTTGGGAATCATACGTTAATCACTTGTAATTTTATACACACTTTTGACTTGGCTTGACGAAACATTTTGGTAAACTTTAACACTGTTTTGGGGTTGCCTTTTGGAACGGTGGACATTTACTTTTAAAGTCATATGGGGGTGAATAGGTGAGAAAAATTGGAGTGACAACTTTTTAAGTATAATTTTAAAATAAAACCGTTTAATTAAAGACCATTTCAATAAATATCAAGTAATTCAAATTAATCGATAGTTTACAAGGTCATCAAGGTGTTTTGTTTTATTTGCCAAAAAATGACAAAATTTCGGATTTTTAATTTTATTAACTAAATGTTGCATTGTAAATTGCGATTTGTGAGTATTATACCAACCAAGTAGCAATAGTGAATACACTTTACCATTCACACAGTTTTCTAAATTGTCTGATGCGGTCGTATTCGTGGTAGTAAAGCTCGTATTATTATTAACAAGTTGAGACTATAACGGTTTATTATGCGGAGTTAACTTGGATTTTATAGTCATTTTATGATACGCGTATCCCTCATTCAAGTACAAAAAGGTTACTCACTTTTGCCACTATCAACATCAAATAACCACCACCATCACAACCACTACAGCTACTATTTCTATACCACAACCAACAACTCAACTATTCCATTTTTATAAACTACATTTTTATTTTTGTCTTCTTTTTATCTCTAAAGGGTGTTCCTTTTTATTTTTAAACCAAGTAGACAAATTGTGCCAAAAATGTACAAGTAAATCCAAATCCCTTAAAACCCCAAAGGTCAAACAGTGACAGTAAATTTAAAATGAAGAAAAGTGACTTTATGTCAACCTTTGACATAAAATAGCCCTGAATGTCACCTCTGCCTAATCCCTCTCCAATAAGAAGTCATCATACTCCAAAATCTTCACAAAATACTAATCATTTTTTTTGACACCCAAATTATTACTCCCTCTTTCAAAACAATAGTATGATAAAAGCTGAAAACAAATTCGCAAGCAAAACTCCAAGAAACCAGATTCAGGTTCAGTGTCAGTAAAAATGCAGTGCATCACTTAATCGCATAAACAACACACACAAGAGATAAATGAGCAAGAATAAAGTTCGAGGTTGCCTCTATATAACATAGTAGATGCAATTTAATGACTAAATTTTATTATTATTGTTCCAGCTCAAAATAATGTACCTCTTCTCGTACTCTCATAAAGAGGTTGTTAATAATACTAATATAAAAAAAACCTGCAGACGCATATCCCATGTATCCTGTGCCATAATAATAAACATATAACAAGTTAAAGATGTTTTTATTTTTTATTATTACTTCTACTATACACATTTTTGTTAGGTCACGGTGCTTAAAGATTTAAAGAGGTGCTTCCATCCAAATTGCTTTTGCAAACTTTTTAACAAAGTTTTTTAAAGTAGTAGCAAAAGTATTAAATATAGAGAAGTTTGTTTCTGGGATTGTTCATTCATAACGTGAACGGTTTATAAAGGTCCAGGTTAGGGTCTTTCAAATGTGGTTCTATAAGGGGTTAAGGGTAACAGAAATTAACACTGAGGTCACAAGCCCAAGTGTTAAAATCGACCTTAAAAAGTTCAATTTAAAAAATATAGTAAAAAGTACCCCACAAGGTCAGCCCTATGTCTTCCAAAAAGTAATAAGCCCCTAAAAATCCCAACTAAAGCCCCCAATTATCTTCAAATACCTCAAAACAATTAAAATTAAACCACACGATTTATCTACCATTGTTGATACACCGTGTAACAAGTACCGTTTAAACATCTACAATTATTTCTAGGTGTTGGTGGTGTGTGTATAATGATCTAAGGCAATTCTACACAACTTTTCACACAAACACTTGAACTCGATAACCTCTCTATAATAATAAATTAATTGGATAAATAAGAATCAAGTATCAATTTAAACATCTTTTTTAAGCTATTTAATTCCCCTATAAAATACGTAATAATAAGACAGTCTACCTATTTAGCACGCGTTTATGTGTGCGTATTTATATTTTCTTTTAATGCATTTTCCAAATCATAAAATGGGTTTTTATTAATAAATTTTTTTACCACATTTTAATAAACTATAAACAGCTCATAAAGTCAATAATAAAGAATATGATGAAGTGTCTGTGTCGGTTTGTGAGTTATACATATGATGATAGTTTGATTATGATGATGCTTAGGGGTATTAAAGTAAGAGTGATATGTGCGAATTTATATACTTTTTATAACTTGGTATTATTATTTATGGAAAAAAAATTATATATATTTTATTTAAAATAAGCAGAAATTTAATTTCCTCTTAGATTTTAACTTTTTTCTGTTAAAAAAATCCAATTTCCGTTATGTTTTGTCAGGTTTGTTTTTACCTCAAAGAGTGTAATAACAAAGTGTTGCTGACATTCAACAAGTAATTATAGTTTATTTTTTTGAACTTGAATTACTTCTTTTTTCCTATTGCCCATTCTATAAGTTCTCACATTATATAACTATGCTAAAAGTGAGATAATTATAATTATTTTTATGAATGATTATACTCTGGAAGAATTAAATTGAATTATTAAATCTCAAGTTGTACTTGTCAGTTTTTGCACGCTCAGTGGGAAGTCTTCCTTCTCTAGTTTATACAAGGATTCTATTTATTTTTATTAAAATGGTTATAAATTATTATTACTTAATATGTAATACTAATATTTAAGATAGGTCGTTGTTTCTTCAAGTTATTGTTATTAATGAATAGTTTTTTGTAATTTAAGCGCATTATTACAAAGACGGTGTAATGAATAACAGTGTTTGAGTTTTTGGAGTTATTGTATAACAACTTGCACATTATGCTTAAGGCTAATTGTGCACTTAGGTGAACAGTGTGTACTATTTTTTATTTAATTGCATTTATGTGTTAATGAGTTACGCATTTAGAAATTTAATTAAGATAGATCTGATTTCTGACCGTGGGTGGTCTTGCTAGTAGTGTTTTATCGGGTATTTTTGTACAAAGTAGGGATTGTTTCGGGAACTTTAGAATAAAATTTAAAATTTTGAAGTTCAGTAGTAGGAGTTGGGTGGCAGTCGAACCGATGAGAGACATATTCTATTGATATTTTACAAGTGTTGGATTAAAATTCATACTAAATTGTAAATCAATTATTTAGTAGTATTTTAAGACATGATTCAAGGTTAGAGTAAGTTGGATATTTTGAGTGTCCAGAATAATTTGTTTGAGAAAACTAAAGTTCCATTTGTAAAAATGAGCATAATAATTTCTAGAATGCTACTCAGTCCTTAGGTGTGTCTGATTATGTAGGTAAACATATAAGTCATACGTGTTAAAAACATAAAAATACGTGACATTTCTTTCCGTAAGTATTTTTGCTTTATAAACAACAAAAAGTTCTAAAAGCAAAATCTTTTTCCAACTTCAATTTATAAAGGATAACCTTCTCCAAATACACAGTTAGCAACCTTAAACAAAAATAGCATTGTCATAATTTACCATTATATTTCAAAAAATACATCGAAAAGGTTGCAACAGGATTGCATTTTAGAATAATTTATATTAATGGATTTTTATAAATTTTCTAATTATAACTTTGTTCATTGTTGCGTACTACCTTAATATCCATAATAAATTAACTCTTTAACCAGCTGAACATTGAACTTGCAAGTACGTGTATAATAGTGTTCCTGTTGTATTAGTAGTCTAGTATGTAGGTGGTAAGTTTAGCATTGGTATGAAAATGTATGATTACTCCAAGGGAATCAGTAGTAGTAGTGCCACTGACTGATCAATAAATTAAAGTCAAGGCCTAATGAGTGCATTGTTACAGTTATCCATAATTACTAATTACCTTCTTCTTTTGAATGATCATTCAACTCTCAATGTGTACAATATTCCATACAAAATTAATTCTAATCCTGACTTCTTGTTATATTTGCTCTTTCTGCATTACCATTTAGTTTTCTATATAAAAAAGGATGATTAATAACGAAAATTACGTTACTACTACCACTACTGACTACCATCACGGACGGACGGACTACCGGTGCGATTAATTCAATTCAGAACCTCTCAGAAATACCTCTTACTTCCTTGCTAATTCATTTCATTAAGGATTTTCAATAAGTCTGCCTCTTCTCGTTAGGTCTTAGGTTTTTTCGTAAAGTTTGTGTCCCTAATTACTTTCAACATTTTCTGATTTAGGTATTTCCACATGGGTTTTTTTCAAACTCATCCCATGCAACCAAAGTCCATGCCAAAAAGTCAATCTACTGATTCAAAATTTTCTCAAATTTCAAGTAGATTTTAAAAGAACAAAAAAAAAACATTTAAAAAAAGATGCACTTAATTTGCGAAAAACACATAACTCTTGACTGTGGTGTGCCAAGACAATACAAGAAATGCACACACAAGCCAAAGCAAAGGTACATATGTATTGTTAAGCGTAGAGTAGTAGTAAATAGGTAGATTGTTGCCAACCCCACATGACGATGATTCTTCTTCGAATGATACGTTTAGCCAGCAGACAGACTTATTACATTACCTACGGATGGATTAAGGATTAAAAAGAAAAAAAAATAACAAACAGGTCTAGTTTACCTGCTTTGTCTGTTATAAAGAAAAAAAAATAGTGATATCCACCACCAAATAATTAATTGACTTCCGGCACAATTTGCCCATTGAAGAAAACTCCCAGGCATGTCCACCACTGCCACTCTACAACATTCTAGATAGATACCATGCATTTATCATGCCCAGGATCATTCATAAATTCCATATGCTAAGAAAACCCGTTTTTCTTTAGTAAATTAATGTGAAACAATTTATGGACGCCTCTTTTAAGAAAAAATTATCTTTGAACGGAATTAGACGGGTAAAGCCCCGTTGTTCTCTCCCTGCTGATTGATAGACGTGTTAATTGAGATTAAAAAGTTGCAACTTACTTAAGACCTAGCTCTCTGATATGTAGATAAGAATTATAGATATGTGGATTAAATATTTCATGTGGATTGGGATTATTATTTGCGATGGGTTGATAAAGGGTGATTAGGATTGCTGTTTTTTTTTTTGAGTGAGTTTTAGCATAACGTTTATAAAGTTTTTGAACTTTTTAAAATTATGTTTTTTTCGAAAAATTCCACAAACTTTCAAGTTAAAAAAAATTCCAATTAATAATTAACAATGCAAAAAACAATCGCCGTAATTAAGCACACAGTTGGAGACTTCTTTTGGCTCCTGGCAGTATCACAGGGTTTTAAAAACACAATTACCTACCATTTTTAACAATTTCCAAAAAAAAATCTTAAAATTTCATAAAATTTCAAGTTAAAACCTGCTTTAATAACCTTTTAACAATGCATAACAAAAATAGTAATAACCACACAGCAGGGGCTAATGGCCACCGGCAGTATCACAGATTTTTAATCTATAAATAATGTTGTTATACTTATTTTTGCTTACTTTTGCTACGTGTGAATTATTTTAGAAAAAGTGCATCTGTTTTAAAAATAAAATAAAACTACAGGTATAAAATCAACATCTCCACGCTATTCTTGTAACCTGTCCATCACCCTAATAAATTAAATGTAGTCTTCCTATGAGGTGCATTTGTTTGTCTGTAACATTTTTCAAATCAATTTTTTTAGTTTCCACTTGTGCTTTTGCTTTTGTGTATAACACAAGGGAAAAAAAGAGACTAGGTTCGCTCTTGTTTGTTTTGATTGTTTATTATTTCTGTTACAATTATAATTGTTATTAAACACATGAAT
>JAQGBU010001427.1:0-12991 GCA_034698605.1 Isotoma decorata | reverse complement strand
GTAAATAGGATGACTGCCTTCACCATAGTTTTAAGTATTATCAAGTATACAGGGAAAGTTCTCATTTTTTTCAAAGATAAGTCATAAACTTTCGTTTCTTCCTGGTTCTTATTCCGTATTCATGTATCTATGTTATAAATAGGATCGTTGTTTCAAAACTACCTTGTTGAACAATATGGTTTTGGCTTTTACAATTTATGTTTTTCCTCAATACCGGATTTTTCATGTTTTTAATCGAACTTAGCCATTGTAATAAAAATACTTTAATGCATGTGTGTAGTGTATGTATATAGGTTAACCATTATGATTAAACTGCACCGAAACAGTTTGAACACATTATAGCCTCAAATCAAACATTTAATGGTACTACAGGAAGTATAATTAAATCAAGTAGTTCTTATGGTCATGGTCAATAAAACAAAGTAATTGCATATAAGTTGATCACATGGACTTTTATAATAAAGTGTACCTCAAAGTATTATTAATACTTTTTTAATCGATATCTGAAAATAAATACTTTCAATGCAATATAATATTAGTTTAATAGCCTTTTATTTTCATAAATATATCATTGCCAATAAAATTGAACTGATGCATCGTCAGAAACCTAAAAAAATCCCACATTAAAACATTACGCAAAGTTCTAATTTCTAAACTATTGATTATGAAACGGAGGGCAATTAAAATATAGGAGTTATGAGTTATGAAACATCCTCATTTAAAGAATATTATATTTAAGGATTACAGCATGCATCATTAATTATTGCAAGGTTCAGGTCGAGGGCTTATATGACGTCCGTAATTTTAAATACAAATAACAAGTACTGAAGACATCCATGAAGGCAATGCACTATATAGCTGAGACTTTTATGGATCATTACTTTCGGGCTTAAATTAAATCGGGCTTTGAAATTGGAACTAATGTCATCTTGATAAGAATCCATGTCATAGTTTAAGTTGAGAATTCGTTACATATTACAAAAATGCTTCATAGAAATATAAAGTTTTCCCTTACAATTAAATGAAACTAAAAGTAGCACAAAGGCTATAATACTCATTTAATTTTTTTATCTCTAATTAGTGTAATTAGGAAAATGATGATAAAGGTTCTATAGAGACAAAATGTGCACAAAGTGCACAGTCATGAATTTGAAATGCTTAGAGGATTTCAATTTAAAATAAGAACAAAGGTTAAAATAGGGTTATTCTGCATTTTTGAGCTCTGCTCTGGTTTCATAAAATAACACTCACATTGTCCAAAAACTGCATTTAAAATTGTTAAATCTTCAGGCTGAGAAATCTACTGCTGTTCATCTATAAAAAAAATTTCGGTTAAGTGAAACGGAATTTTGCTCAAGCCTAGAAAAATTCCATGATCCTTTTACCCAGTCATTTCTAAAAAGCTTCGACTTTTTGACGAAAAACATTTTAAAATTAGAATTCAAAAATTAAATTTCCTCTAACCTTGAAAAGAAACAAGTTATTTTTCTTAGAACGGTACAAAATATCCAGGAAATGAATATTTGACAAGGACGTACTTTCTTCCTCCTGCCAATCAGCTTATCAAAACTTCTAAGCAACAATATTTTTCTACGAAACTGTTGATCAAAGGAAATAAAAGATTAATCTATTTTTCCATCATTCCATTCCATTCCATTCCATTCCAATACACACTTGGAAAATATATCCAAAGTCTAAAATTACTTACACAAAGGTCGCATTCATAATTCGAAAGGCAAACAATACACAAGACATTTAAAATAACTGTAGAGGAATTCAAAATGATTTCGAAAAGTACATTACAACTCATTCAAAACCATATGCAAATATGTTCCATATTTAATTGCGTTCCTTACAAATGGGATAAATCTGGCAAGAAATTACTAACAATAGAACCACATAAGTGGAAATTTTACCTGAATAATTCCCTATTGTGGTTTTATCTCTTCTATCTGATATACACATTTCCTAAAACACTTCATACCGAACATAGCTACAGACTTCTTCGAACTTTTACTCAAGTTGTTCTAATTTTATTATTGACATTGGTATGTGGATGTCTCTGCTTGGAAAGTATGATTCAATCACAAAATATACTGACATTTGTTAATGACGGCTACTCCGTAATGCGTGAGATTGGAAGTAAGCTATCAAATTCATTTACCTATTTTAAGTTTTGTCCCCTTCTGAATCAAAATTTTAAGATTAAAAAAGCATTCCTAAACAAATTCACAATTGTTTTTTTTTGCTAATGATTAGATAAATTTCTTCACGAGTCCATTATAAAGGCAGGTGGACCTAAATGTGAGTTAGAGATTTGGATGAAGACCTGCATTGTATTTATGATTGTAATGGCTATCATTGGAGCAATAATGTCTATTTTATTACACGACTCGTACTTCTTTCTCACTTTCTCAATCCTAAATTACTGGGAACTAACAACAAGAGACAACTTAATTTTAGTAAAATACACAATTCAAGTACTTCTTATCCCTGTACATGGTTGGATTTTCCTAAGCTTAGTCCTAGTTTCTTTTTGGTGGTTGGTAATCTTTGTTCTATTAGGGTATTCGTCTCTCCAATTGGCTAAGGAGTTGAAGTAAGTTGGAATAGCAATTAATCAATTTCAATGAATCAATCAAAGGTTTTTTCACTCTTAAAGGTGGAAACTTATCAAATTTTTTATTTCATTTTAGAGCTGGAATCACAGGAAAGCTTACCCGACCAGAGTTGCGAAAACCACAAAATATGATATACGTGGCCAACATAGGCCGTCTAATGGGGCAAAGATTCAATGATATCTTTACTAGAAATGTGTTACCAAATCATCTAGCACTTTTTATTTTAATTTCAGTATTTTGCAATTACTCGTCTGTATCAATGCCTTTAAGTGGGCCTAATAGAATAATGACAATAAGATTATTCCTCGGTAGAATGTTTTTTGTTGTGCTATCAGTATGTACTATTGTTTATCTGTCCCTTGTCTTTACAATGGGGGGAAGACTTGTGAGAACTACTGAATCTGTAGTGAAGTCATGGCGAGTGGCTAAAACGGATTTATACAGTAAGAAAGTCATTTGCTCATTTAGGCCTTGCAAACTTAAGGTTGGACCATTTTTTAATATCAATAGAATGACAGCTTTTTCAATAATTCATAGTATAATTCGGTACAGTGGGAAAGTTTTGATTACTTTTGGTCGAATGTAAGCTTGAAATTTGCAGGGGACAGATTTTAAATGCTTTAGAAAAAAAGTAGGAATTAAGAAAGGTTCAGGATGGGGAAAATACAGCACAGATGAAGACATTTTTTTAAGTTTAAATAATACATTATCAATGATTAATTATTCATATTTCGATTAGTTTACTTTGACATGTGTAAAAACTGGGAATTTTTGTGAAAATATTATTGTATTGACCTGCTTGTTTTTCATACAAAATAAATACTACTTTAATAACAGTATGTCCATATTTTGGCGTTTTTTAATTTCCGATGAACGATAAATGTCCCTTTATGTTTTTCTGAAGCTTCAAAAATCGGCAAAATGTTGCTCAAGAAATAAGACAATTTTTTGGGATTAAAATTTTCGCAATGACAAACTAAAAAGGGGCTTGCCTTCGCTTGATATTGTAAAAGGTGAACTAAGGAAAGTATTGTTTTTACACTAACAAGTTAAATTCTACGAGCATTAACTTACTTTTTTATTTTAAATGCGATTTAGTTAACCCACTTTTAGTTAGTTATTCGTATTCACCAACTGCCAACTGCTTACCTAGATATGTATATATAACTTTTGATGAAGAAAGAACTTTTGCCTTGTCTGTTTGAATTTACCTAGCTAACATCAATTTTTCATTTTATCAACCGAAAATATCAAATTCCAATTCAAGCCTTCATTAATTATTTAAATTAAATAATAGGAAGGTTCTTGAAGGGATTCCATTCACTCCAATGCTTGTAACTGTTTTAAGAAAATTTACCGAGCTTTGTTATTTTTTTTTTGTTACTGAATTTATGTAAAGGATTTGAAAATACTGAAAATAAGTTTAGTACCTAAATTAAACATTTTAATGGGCTCATATTTTTTTCTTAAAATTCTTTGTACCTTAAATTTCCAGCTTATCTTCCCTTGGACGGTAGAAACTACAAATGTCATGAACTGTATTAATAATAATATAATATTCTAATAATGATACAACTTTGTAAAATATCCTATAGAAAAATATAGCAGTGGAATTTATTGCTGCTACTTGCACCAATATAAGCTCTTAATTTTTTTAAAGTTGTTGAGATATGCATGAATATTTTAGACTTTTTATTCATATTATTTTGACCAGAAGTTACTTTTCCATTTTTAAATATTTTATTAGGATTCATATTCTTAATATTTATTACATATAAAATAGCAATTTTGTTTTTGTACCTCTCCTCATACGAGATACGACAAATAAGCATATTTAAAGCAGAAACAAAGGATTCAAACGCTAGCACTCACTACATAAGGTCGGAACAAATGCTTACGTTGTTTATAGTTTCTGCAGGCTAATTAAGAACTACACTATAGTAAAGCAAAAGTACATTAAAACAAATTTTATTTTTCGAATTCAAGAATGATTCCAAAAAGTTCAATCTACCTAATTCATAAGCTTATGTTGGTCTGTAGTCTTGTCAAGTGTGTCCCATACAAATGGGATAAAACAGGGAGAAATTTATTAGCGATGGAACCCAAAATTTGGAAAGTTTACTTAAATAACTTGATTATTTGCTTGTATCTCTTGTTTGTGATCTACAAATTTCCGGACACGTATCGAACTGAAAATCCCTACAGGTTGTTGAGAGTCTTCCTTCAGGTTGTGGTAATACTCTTGTACATAGTAATCTTTGCCGTTCTCTGCGTTGAAACTATGGCAAAACGATGGCAAATACTGGAATTTGTTAATCAGAGTTATTATCTTATGAACAAAATCGGAGGTCATTAATATTTATTAATGAATAATAAAAATTCGATCGGTTTCTCTTGCTCATAGTTGATAACTTTAAAATTTGATATCTAAAGAAGGAGAAAGAAATGAAGGTTTTTCACATCTTTTTCCGGTATAAAATAAGAATGAGATTTTGTAATGATGTGTATTCAAATAGCACCAATAATTTTTGCAACACTAATTGTTTTATGTACACAGACGAATACCTTCTCACATCCGTCTTGAAGACAGGAGGACCTAAATGTGAGTTCGAAAAATTGATGCGGATTTTCATCATATTGATGATGACACTGTCAACCATAGGATCAGTGATGGGTTTAATTGCTCAAGATTCTAACTTATTTTTTACTACTACATTCACAAACTACGGCACTTCAACAGGGGCTAAAAAGTTTGCTCTGGGGTTACTCCTTGTCTTAATACATTCGTGGATTTTTCTGAGCACTGCCCTAGTGCCTATTTGGTGGATGGTTATCTTCATTCTATTGGGATATGCATCATTGCGGTTGTCGAAGGAATTAAAGTAAGTCAATAAGTACTAAAGTGAAACTAACATTACCTAACCAAATGCCTTTACATCCCACATAATAGTATGTACGCTGTACGCAGAACCTTTCGTACATTTGTCCGCGGCATCGGACAGCTAATTAATGTTACAAAACTTTCTTCGAAAAACGATTTTTAAAGCTGGATAGTAATTAGTAAAATACTAAAACATTTAGACAATTTGTTGCATATTTATAACTTTTTTCCTATATTAAAGAATACTTCTGACGCATCCACACATAGTATTCACTACATCAACTTGTAAACATGGGCTTATTTTTTTTTTAATCAAACAGGCTTTTAACTCACTAGGGAATTATTTAGGAGGGTGGGGGGGGGGGGGTGTTTATAATAGATTTTGAGTCATGTGTACCGAAAAATCGCTAATACGCTTCACTTTTTGAAAAATATTACAGAGCTGGAAGCCCCGGACAAATAACTCGAGCTGAGTTACGACAACCTGAAAATGTGATGCAAGTGATCACATTAGGTCGTCTTATGGAACAAAAATTTAATGATATTACCAAACGAAGCGTTGTACCAAATCACATCGCCTGCTTCGTTGTAATTTCAGTGTTCTGTAATTACTGTGCTGTGGCTATGCCATGGCCTATAAACACTTCATACAGAATCACTATTAGGCTATTAATCTCCCGAATTTACTTTGTCATTTTGTCAGGTATTATCACCTGCTATCTTGTTGTTGTTTTAACCATGGGAGGAAAGCTGGTTAAAAACACGGAAGTAATTATAAGGTCTTGGCGAATTACAAAGACCAATTTGTATTACAAGAAGGTTGTGCGGTCCTTTAGACCATGCAAAATCAAAGTTGGTCCATTTTTCAATATAACTAGAATGACGGCTTTTGGAGCATTGCATGGTATAATTAAATACAGTGGAAAAGCTCTTATCACTTTTGGTAGAATGTAGCCTATAGTTTTTAAAACATTTTCAGCATTAAAATCTCTTTCAGCAAATATGATAGGAAAAACTTGGGAGAAAGCAAGAAGAAAAACGTATAATTAGAACAAACAAAAAGGATTCACAAGAAAAACATACGATGCAGGAGAAACACTTCATTCCGAAGAAACGAATAACTTTTTCTGGATATTGATGAAGACTTGAATAATATCTTATGCATTATCGTATCAATTTTTCTACCTACTGCATATAGTCATTATTCATTGTAATTGCTTAAATTGTTTCAATATTTTCCCCTCAAGGCTGGTTACATTTCTATGTTTTTTTGTATAATTTGGAATTGCTATTGCAATACAGAATATTTGATTTTAAGGTTATCATTTTAATGTTTTTAGATGATGAAGCCTAAAATTAAACCTGTTACTTGTTAACTAATCGGTTTATCAATATATTTCTTCCCGTGATTCACAACACAATGCACAAGTGCATTTATAACTGCCTCGAAAATTATGTTAAATCCTTGATAATCCATGGCCAAGTTAGTTTTATTTTTCACAAAATCCTTCGGGAGATAAAAAATTGCCAAAATTTCAACAAATTGGTCAAACTTTAATTTATTTTTTCTTCATAATACTTAATGAGAGCAACTTTCATTAGGTACTCACTGTGTGCATTAAATATAATTTGCTCAAATCTGTCTGTCATCCTTCGAATAAACCATGCAATTAAAGTAAATTCCTATGATTTTATCCGAAATACAAATAATGCTGATGGCTGATACTGCTGTTGACTGCTCTCGTTGTGATTTTGTCCTGATCGTATTCATTATCTTAATAATTTTTTTCGGTTTCGATGATAATAGGCTACAAACGGATTATAAGGAATTAGCTAGCTGATGTTGTGGTTTTGGGAAAAATCTATATATATTTCCTTGAAATTAGAATCAATCGTTGATAAACTTCATGTTACATCCATCAACTCATAAATTTGAATTATGAACAAGGGGTTATTTTGCCAGGAGCTATCGATGCAAGAGATGATATATGTGAGAATAAGTCTTCGATAGCTATTCCAATTCCACTAAAATTTTAAAATTTTTATTAGCTTTGACTTACGAATATTAACGTACTAAAGTTTACCGAAATAAAAAATTGTTAATCCAGGCTATAAATAAATAATTACCCCATTTTAATAGCTTACCTAGTCCACTGTATCAGTACAAAACTGTTCAAACCTTTAAACAGATCTTACTCCAACCTTTGATTCTAAGTTTGATATTTGCTTTCCCATCCAGTTCTAGTTTATTTGATTAAACATGATCTCTAAAAGTGCAATGCGTCTTATTAAACAACTAATGCTTACATGTTCAGTTTTCAAGTGTACTCCATATAAATGGGACAGAAGTGGAAAAGATTTACTAACAATGGAACCGAAACTCTGGAGATTTTACTTTAATAACTTATTGATTGGTATCTATCTCTTGTTTGTGATGTACACATTTCCTGATACACTTCAAAATAAAGATGCATACCGACTTTTGCGCATATTTCTCCATACAGTAGTGGTTCTTATACTTTTATTCGCTTTTGGAGTTCTTAGCACTGAAATAATGATTAAAAGATGGGATATTCTTCAATTCGTCAATGAAAGCTACTCCCTTATGAATAAAATCGGAGGTAATTGACTTAACTAATTGAATTAATTATGAATGGTTAATATACAACTGTACCTAACATTCAGGTTGAGAATGAACTCCACTGCTGTTGAGTTAATTGAGTTAAACCATTAATTGTACTTATCCTGACAAAACCTTAAAATGATTTCTCACAATTATTTCTGCCAATCACCGTACAGATAATTATCTTCATAAATCAATTCTGAAGGAAGGGGGACCCAAGTATGAGTTCGAAATCTGGTTGAAGGGTATCATCCTTATCATGATATTATCGCCTGCAATCGGAGCATCAATGGCTATACAGATTCAAGATTCCCATTTATTCTTTACATCAACATTCACAAACTATTGGGTTACAACAGGATTCAAAAAATTTGCTGTGGGTATTTGCCTTGTAATAATACACGGATGGATTTACGTGTGTCTCAGTCTTGTCGTTATTTGGTGGTTGGTAATCTTCATTTTGCTGGGCTATGCTTCTTTGGCTTTATCTAAGGAATTGAGGTAAGAGATAAACCAGTAATGAAAGTTACCATACTAAAGTAAACGTAATGGTCATAATAAACATAATAAATGAGTCACAAATCAATAGTGCCTCAAAACATTTTATTTTGCAGTAATGTTGGATGAACATCCTTCAGAGTATTTTAACTCTTAATTTGCGTTTCAGAAAATACTAATATAAATATACCAAATATAAATTTAAAAATGCTAAATCTTTAATATAAATATTTCAGAGCTGGCAGCCAAGGACAACTTACTCGGGACGAGTTACGAACCCCCGAAATTGCAATAAAAGTGATAACCATAGGCCGTCTTATGGAACAAAAACTTAATGATATCTCAAGTCGAAACGTTATACCAAATTGTCTAGCCTTGTTCATTATAACGTCTGTGTTTTGTAACTATTGCGCTGTGGTCACACCTTTAAAAGGGAGCACCTACGATGAAACCCTTCGGTTTGTATTCACCCGAATATTTTTGTCTAATTTATCAGGTTGTATTATGTGTTTCCTATCTCTTGTATTAACCATGGGAGGAAGACTTGTCAAAAGTACTGAAGTTGTGATAAAGTCGTGGCGAAACGCAAGGGTGGTTTTGTATCACAAAAAAGTTATGCGTTCCTTAAGACCATGCAAAATTAAAGTTGGGAGATTTTTTAATATCGATAGAATGACTGCTTTTTCAATCACCCATTGCATTATTAAGTATAGTGGGAAAATCTTAATTACTTTTCGTATATAGAATTTGACTGGAAGTATATGGAATGTTTTGTAATTGTAAATTGTAATCCAAACTCATCCCTGCTTGCACCTGTATAGTTAGTTAGCTTTGCAAATGTGTGTACAAAACCGACCAATGTTAATTATAGAGACTCGTGGAATACATTTCTTATCAATCATATAGACAAAAAAAGATTTATTATCAATCAAACAGATAAAAACTCTGGAAATTGAATACTTTATAATTATAAACATAACCAATGAATTAACTTTCAAAATAAGAATGTACCTTTTTTTAAAAAATTCATTGTAAATAATGTTCTGAATGCCTATCGTAGTTTCATTGGAAAACACACGGACATTGACACATTGACAGTAGGGTCACATACAAAAGGCCAAGGCCATACAGACAACAGGACCCAAATAATAATAATTACAAGCCGATTTCGAATTAAGTAATTTTAAATAAATATCTTTAAAATATTCTGATCTTTAAAAAGCATAAGAACATTTTTATTATTTTTCTTCATTAGCTGAGTTGCAGTATACATTTTTAAAGCGTACCATAATTTGTAAAGCTCATCTGGAATTAAATAATAGTTCACAATTTATTATACAATTAATAGCCTAAGACATTACTGAAACTCTTTACTCCGGAATAGGACTAGTATTATTGTTATTAATATTATTATTATTATTATTATTATTATTTAGTTTAACAGAGTCTTCTAAAGGTTTTCCTGTTCTATCCTTTAATTTAAACGATACTATCACAGTGAGCCATATCATCAAACCAAAGCTGATGAAGTGGGATGATTTAGCAACTAAAACGTAAATAGCATAATGTATTCGATCATGTAAAATAAAATATCTAAAAAAAAAGTCATTAATAATGCAATACTCACGTGTTCCAACAAATGCGAACTGAGGAGCAAGAATTCCACCTATATTTCCACATAATGCACAAAGACCCATGCAACTAACTCTTCCAACGGTTGGGAAACTTTCAGCAGTGAAACATGATAATACTGCAAATGCTGCTGAAATGAAATACCTTGCTGAGAGACTTAAAATATTAATAAGCGATGGATGATCCATGGACACACCAGTAATGTCAATAGCGATCAAACTCATTAAAATCAATGAGGCTATTACAATAAACCCTATGAAGGTTCTTTTCCGCCCGAATCTATAAAAATGATATTAAATCTTACTTTAAAAAGTTTTCAAATCAATAATGCACAAACACTGTCCGGATTATTACCGATTATTGAAGAAAATTCCTGTAAAACTTCCAGGCAAATCCATTAGCCCCATATAAAATACATTCCAATACGGATCACCATCCAGGTGTTTCATATTAAAACTGATTCCATAGTACACAAGCTGGCATGTGAACCAAGAAAACATTAAAATGAACAATTGTGTTCTGAATTCATTAAATTTTAAGATTTTAAAGGAGTCAATTATTGATAAAGACTCGGAAGAAGATTCCTTGTCATTTGATATGGACTTCTGCAAGGCTTTGATAACCGTTGGATCTAAACATGGCTTTCCGTTCCATTTTGCAATCTGATCGAAGACCTTAACAGCCTCGTCTGTTCTTTCTTGACAAAGAAGCCAACGGGGACTGTCTGGAAACCATCTGAAAATTTACAAATTTCAAGCATTTCAAGCATAGTCGTTGGGTGGAAATCAGTAAGGAAGATTCCTATCTGTAAACCTTCAGACAATAAAGCCATTATTATTATTAAGCACGAACAAGAATTTTCTGAAAGAACCATTCAACAGACACTTTTAATTGGTTTTTTTATAAATTAATTAAGTTAAAATAATGTCTGTTTGCTGATTAATGTCACTTACGGATAAGCAAGAAAAATAAAAAACACTGGAATAGACGTAGCCCAAGTTGTATGCCTCCATTGGGGTAGTTGATAAGCTATTAATGCTAGTAGCATTTCTCCCACGGCCCAGAGACTGACACACCCACAGATTGTTCGGAATGATGGTGTTAGAAATTCCATGAGGTAATTCATATACACAACGTAGCAACCTTGAAATCAAATTCCTATCATAATTTAATTGATGTAATATATTTAATACATCCTTTGTGAAGGGCCTAAACGCGGATTACAAGAAATCTTTACCTCCTACAGCAAATCCTGCTACAAATCTTGTAGCTGCAAAAGAATACGGATCTGGAGTCCATCCGGATGCAAACCCGAATGCTCCCATTAGAAAACAAAGGGAAAAGTGAGCTTTCTTCCTTCCATACCTGGATATTAATCAATTTTGCTCCATAAAAATATATTTTGTTTGAAGTACTGGCAAAAGTATAAATGTAATAATAATAAGTATAATTACCTTTCAGCAAATTGAGATGCAATCAAAGCTCCAAGCATGCTTCCAAGCATTTGAACACTAGTAAATAAATCTGAGACCCAGGCATTACTTCCTATTAGATTCCACTAAACAAGTTCAAAGTCAAGATGCATGTCATTAGCAAAAGTAGTTTAAATCGTAGCTGTTGTAGCAATAGCAAACCATAATATTATCATTACATCAGTCAAAGGTAATTTATAGTTAAATTAAACTACATTTTTGTCTAAAATATTTCATAAATTAATCCATCATAACTACAGGCACCCCCGATACTTATTTACTTCAAACATATTAAAAAATTAGTGACCGTGACCGATTGTAACTTACCTCTTGAACAACTGAAGTAAACGTCCCATGAGGACGTAACGTTCCATTGCAAATATCTTCTGATTTTATTTCCTCTGCAGAAAGGTGAAACCCCTCACCGGAAGGAATATCACAGTAAAAAAGAACACTACTGGACCCTGTTAAAACTGGGGAAAGTGCCACCATTGCAGCACATATTTCTGGAGATATTATAACTATCATAGCCCATACTTGAAACCATGAGAATCCTCCTAGATAATTATATCAAAAATTTGTTACATTAATAAATTCAAAATTTTTGATTTCGAGAGAACAATGCATTAAAAAACTACCTATTTGTTCCAAAAGATCTTCTACACTTAGTTGAATGTGATTGGGAGATTCGATAATGTCCATCTCATCCCATAAGAAGTAAACTGTTAAAATCTTCCTCGACTAACATCAATATAAGAATTTCTTCTGACGTAAACTATTACACCAAAAAAACTGAAATAGTTTACCAGGACTCGAGCCAACTTTCATGAGATCAGAAACGAATTGTAAATATTAACAAATCCGGGTTTTTTATGTAGTTATTCTTATTTACACAAGTGTTTTTAATTAATAGCTTTTTAATATTGGCATTAATTCAAGTTATTACTGAGTTCCAGCAAATATCAGACTCCCTTAGTTTAGTCTAGTCTCAATCTACCATGTATTCATTATTAGCTAACTCCTTATTCAAATTACTAATAAAATCTGCAAATTACGACTTGGGGTATATTTAATCGTATATTTCTAATTTTTAAATGAAAATGTCTGTGTATCAATAACTTTTTAATTAATTTTCATATTATAATCTACACGTGTTAAAATCACTAATCATATTTATGCCTCAACTATTAAATTATACAATATCCCCTGTGTACACAATTGCTTCTACAAACTATAAATGTGGCTCGTCTTTATGAGAAGACAA
>JAQGBU010001426.1:0-13009 GCA_034698605.1 Isotoma decorata | reverse complement strand
GACATTTCATACATTAATTGTCATGCTACCTCAACTCCTATCGGCGATAAGGCTGAGATAACTGCACTAAGAAAACTATTTGACTCTCAGAATGTAAATTTAAAAAATTACCCCGACCCCAATCCTTAAATACTTTTTTTTTGCTTTTTCTAAAACTTGTGATATCTTTTAGCTGAATGGAATTCCTATATCGTCAACAAAAGGAAGTCATGGACATTTGTTGGGCGCTGCTGGAGCTGTAGAAGCGTCAATCGCTTTAATAGGCATAAGTAAAAATCAATTTCCACCATGCGCTAATATTTCAAACCTAGACAGTGAATTTGAAGGACTTAATATACTGACCTCAGTGAAAAACATTTCTGATGTAGAAAATCATGTTAAACAAGCAAGGTTGATAATCTTAAAAAACTCTTTTGGATTCGGTGGAACTAATGCGAGTTTATGCTTGTCAAATTTTTTACAATAAAATAAATACCAGAGCAATATCAAAAGATTAGTGGCGTAATTACAACCATTTAGCACATTATATGATTACATTTTATTTTACATGATGTAAATCATGGTTTTCACACGTATTTGAAACGAGAAGGTGATTTTTAATGATAACATCATATATTTGTTTTTTTCATAATGGGTGTTATCAATTCGAGAAATCCATTGGATTGAAAAATTACAGATTTTATTATGAGCATGTCTCTGGATGTACGTTATTGGCTTTAAAATTAATAAAAGTCACCAACATTTTACTGTGAGTACAGATGTTCTATCATCTGTCTCTATCACCCTTTTGTCAAGAGGTATAACTAAACAATCAAAGACTATTATTTGAATCAACAGTACAAATCCCCATGCTTTTTCACATGCAACTTTTTGATTGCCACATAAAAACAAACGGTAAAAAAATAATAGGAATTTAAAGTTAGCATACCACTCGGAGAAGTTCCATTTATCACAAAAAAACAACATTCAGTTAAAAAATGTCCAACATAATCTTAATGCCATGCCGTTCTTTATGAAAGTAAAATTTGAAGTATAAAGTAGAATAATGTGGTTCAGTACATACAAGAAAATAATAAAACAAGTTCATCCTCCAATGATAAAAACGTATAAACATTAAGTAGCGAGTTTAATTTTACACTACCAATACCATGATTTACACATAAGCAATTTTGTATCTGCTTTTATAAGACTTACACTACACTCATTTGCAGAAAGCAGTTAAAACAATAAAAATCATATCACAATCTTGTATAGGACACTAATAATTTCATTAATGAATCTTCAATATGGAAGAATAAATACAAGGAGAGCTTGGCCGCTGAAGTCAAAATCACTACTTCCGATTCTTCCCTTTGTAACGGCGATTGCCCTGAACCACTTTCGTACACCGAGACTTTGATCCTGGAGATCTGCAAAAATCATCCTTGGCATTTAGCGCTGTTGGTGGACGATTTTCTTTGGCACCAAAGAATACTACTTCATTTGATTGAGTACATTTAGATGCGTTGGTTTTGTCCATTTCATGACACTGCGACGTAGACCAGGATCGACTCATGTTGCAGAAGTGATTGGTCTTTGACCTTCCAAAGTTGTAGTTAGATCTAACGAAATTTAAGCGCCAACGTTGCATGTTCTGTTCACGCTCACTCCATGATGCTTCACGTATCTTTTTCAAAACTTCAGGTGAAACTACTGAAGATCCTTCTTCGTCTTCCGTCTCATTTGAATAAAAGGTATGCTAGATATATCACATCAGATTTTTAAACTTAAATTTGTTCTTATTCTGAATGTAAGTTTGAGTAAAACCCTCCCAAGATAATAGAATGTAAATTACCTGTTGATAATATTCGATTATACTAATTACGAGTGGCATGCTTTCATTGTCAGCTTCAGTCGTTGGTTCAGAGCATTGGTCAGTGTGTGTATTTTGACAATGCTCAGCTTCCTCAGGCTCATCTGTCTTACTTTCGCGACAAGCAGACTTTAACTCTTCATGGGATGCACTGTCGGAGAAAGCACCCTCAGAATCTTCAGAGTTGGCAACAGAAGGGTTTTGATGCTGGTACTCTGATGAATACCCACAGTCTCGGGAAGCTGATGAGCTCCGAGATGGATCTTGGGTTTTGGTGTTGTTTGTTTTTGTGATTTTTGGTTTAGAATTTTCCTCAGACAATGGGATTTTGGGTTGTTTCATGCTTATACCTTTTTCCGAATTTTTACTCATTTGACAAGTATCCACTATTTGTTCAGTACTTTTAGGTAAGTCTAAGTTAACTTCACCCTACAAACAGAAGATCAACAACACATTTTTTTTATAAGTACGATGAGTTAAGGGAGCTAGAAAATGTAATGAAAATTTATGAGCTGTATCATACCAAATTATCATCTGTGATTGGGGCTTCTTCTAGCTCTTCATTTGTGCACTGAAAGTTTGAAACCAGTATATTGAATTCTATTACTGCATGAAATACGTGAATTTGTCTACTTGTAAAACAAAAAAATAGCAAAGTGTACCTCGGTAACTTCTTCATTCTTCTTTTTCTTCCGTTGACGTTGACGCTTTTTGCTTTCTCGTCGTTGCTGTTGAAGCTTCTCTTCATTTCGCTTTTGCTCTTCTTCTCTGCTTAATTCGAGTAAGAACTGGTCCATTTTAGTTACACCTGATTTTTCTTCAACAGCTATTTCGAATTGTTTATGCATTGATATGTAGCTGACACACATCATAAGTTCCCAAGCGTGAACCGCATGGCAAAAATGTTCCTGAACAAAATTTAAACGCTCGTATATACATATCCCAAGACACATTAGAACTTCTTCTTGGGCCATAGGTATTGTTGAAGCATATTTTTCCGTCCCACGCCGTATGCTGGAAAAATGAACGAAATACCTTTATAGCTCTTGTTCCAACTTTTTTACTACCGAGAACACATTAATACTCCATGTTCAATAATATAATACTGGAAATGTAATATATTACCATTTCCAAACTTCAGGTAATGCTTTATCAATTAAAGATGAGATGAACTCAAAATCGTTAAGCAAGTGGATCCGGCTTGTTTTCCTACAAACCCTAACACCATCATAAACTTCAGCGGAAAACTCAGGCTGGGATTTCTCATTAGCTTCTCTATTCACTAATAGCCCATAAGCCTGCTTTACTCTACGCTCACATTCGGGGTGGAATTTGTATTTCACTAGATGCTGCTGGATTTTATGCTTGAGCACGCTGAAATCGATTGTGAGAATTTCTTTTCGGCATGGAGCGTCTAGAAGATCCCATGTATCCACCCACGTATTTACACCCCGTTTTCGCTCCCACTCAGGGTCACGGTCTATGGAGTGCAGACCACACCGAAGACGTTTACATTTCGTCAGTACATTCAAGCGAGCTTGAACTTTCTCTCTATATACCACAAAAATGAAAATAATTCATGCACGGAAGAAATCTTTGTACACAGAATATTGTATGTGTGATAACGTGATTGCTTACATTTTTTCAGGCAAGTGGAACATATTGCACAAGATTTTGCAGAATAATTTTTCGCTGTGCAAGCCTAGTATTTTGTCTCCAGGAAAAATTAGCATTGGGTACACACCTTGATATCCTTTATCGTGCATATCCGAAAATAGAGAATTTATGCTGAAAAACATGAAAAAACCAAATCATAGTTACTTATACGTGGGATCTGATAACGATACAATACATGTTTCAGTACAGTGTGTACTTCACATTATGACACTTACTCATCACGGCAGAGATTGCATTGGGTCGCATCATTAACGTACTGTTCAAAATCTTCACTGGCAATTTTCAGGACATCGTCAACTTCATCCGTAGATGAGAAGAACCTAAATTTTTCGTTGTAAAATTCTTTCACTTGAGCTTTTGTAGGCTCCCTGAATTCCTTCCCAAACGGAAAATCTTCGTCCATTTGTATTACCATCTGTTCCTCCAAAAACATCATAAAAATCATTAGCACACCTCAAAACTCCTCTATAATCTAATTATCAAGCCTAACCCAACACAATGATTTAAAGTAAATTTCTTAAGCTCATACTAATGTTACCTGGTAATTTACGTTATTTTAGATTAATTTTCTTACTCTTAATCCAATTTTGTCAAGAAACAACGGCACATGACGACGCTTAAGGTCTTTGTACAGCCATCTGCGTTTTTTTAGCATTTTCCCATCTTTGCCAAGAGTTTCGTATTCTTTACTCTCTAGAAGTGAAACTATACGATGAGGGGCCATTTCTATACGGAGATACTCGAAAACTTTGGATAGTTTATTTAATTATTTTCTGATGTGTCCTTGTTGTCACTATTCTTGGATATACTTTTTTCGTTAACTTTGGTATATTGCTCTACGACAGCTATCAGTCTTCCCTCTTCCGTTTACAGCAGACTTGTGTATCTACAGGAAACATTAAAAGTTAGAACAAATATACATTATCATGTACAAATAACCGAACCGACTTAGAGTAATGTTAGTTAGCATTCATTCAAAAAATCTAACTTATTTTTATTATTACTGATATACTGATATACTCACCTTGTCAACTCCAACTGTTCTTTTTTAGATTTTCAGTCTTTAAGACTTCAGATTTCTGACTGGTGATGAACCGTAGAATAAATCCTTCCAAAATAATCCAATCTTTGATTCCTACCTAATTCACTAGTCTGAGTCAGTCTCACGTCTTAGACAAGATAATTTACACAATCGACCAAGGTCTAAGGGCTAAGGGTCTAGAACAAAAATCGAACTTGTGTAGTTTCACACTTCTGGATTTGTTCCCACCCCCTTCTGATCGTAATCCTGATTGGGATTTGCTTAACTACTATGATTTCCTGGCTTATCCAAACACTTAATAAATCAGATAAATCACTGCTTGATTTTCTGCTAATTAAGTGGAACAGTCGATTAACAGTCACCTAAAAAATTTAATAATCACTTGTTAATTTATTGAAATCTGCGAATTAGCCTTGGCAATTAAAATTCACTTCTAGTTCCTGAATGCAGAGTTCTGAGATTCCAAGCAAACATTCACCTTTTCAATATTTTCCAGCCTTTTCTCATTTATCGTGTGTATTTTACACGTTCATCCATCTACAAGTGAATGTGACTTATGAAAAAATTAGTTTTACACTAATTTGTGAACTTCTCGTCTTCCTTAATTTGAAGTACTAGGCAGGCAGTGTACGCAGTCCTCCTCATCAGTTGGAGAAATACTAGAAACCCAAAACACAAATTGTATACAAAATCAACTTTCAAAGTAACATTCAGACGTGAAATTAGCAAAAGGGGGTCGGTTCTATACTAATTCCAAATCCTAATTGCTTACACAGTCAAGCGTTAAATTAATGAAACTTCTTTAACTCGCTGTTTTACGGAATTTCAGAGGAATTAAAGTTCCACGTCACACGTCATCTATAACTATAACCATAACCACTTGAGGTATGTTTGATTTCCTCATTCCAATTAAAACTGCATTTTGTCAGGTCAGAACCAGAAGTCATACTTAATTATCATTTCGCAGAATGTCAAACTTCCTACTGATGACTGATCAAATACCAAAGAAAGTATTAGGCACTTTGGAGTGTTTGATTTTAATGCTAATTGACAACATTTTTAATAATTACTAGATCAACTTAAACCCTAAAAATGAAAAATGACTTCAGTTATTTATAAAGTAATTAAGTAGGCAAATGAATATGTGCTCGTAACAAGATACTCTTAAAAACATAAAGTAATGTAATGCCTCGTTATGAATAATGACTTAAAAACTGCATATTTGCATTGAGAGTGTGAACTAATTAACTGTGAATTGAACTGAAAATTTTGACATGACATGTGAGCTCAATTCACTATTTATTGTTCTTGATATACTAATTTATAATTAAGTCCCCATCTCTCATTTACCCTTATTTTTATTCCACAAATTTGACTTGGTATTTAACATTATTCGAAACGATGCGAACCTCATCACTCATGTCTATGTCATCATATAAATGTGTACTTTTGTCAATGGAATCTACCATTCTAAATCAAATATCAAAAGATCCTGAACACTAATCAATAACTTAATCGATCAATAATCCCTAAATTTAATGTTTTAAAACTCTCCGTTACTCAACATTAATTGTACTAAGCAATAAACTAAACCCTAATTTATTATTCCTTCTTGTACTTTCAGTCCCATATAATAGAGAACAGAACAGAAGGAATAACTGAACTTAATAAGAACTTCAAAAGTGTGAATGAGCCTTACATTATTTGACATTAAAAGTTTTAAGGCCCTTAGCCTTCCACGTTGACTGGTGAATCCGAGCAAAATGAATGCAGGAATTGTTTTTATTGTTGTTGATGATGGAAACTCGAAAAACAAACTGTAATAATAAATAAATTGGTAATAATTTCTATATTGTGTTTGACTATGAGTGTCGAGTGGTGGTGGTGGTGGTAGTAGGTAAGGTCTATTAAAATGAGTCTCTCTTCTCCTCTTCAGAAGAGGTTTCTCACTTGCACTCTCACTACTGTCAGTGAAGAAGACAAGAGGTTGGAGCCTTCTTTCATTCTTTCTTATACTTATTCGTGATGATCTCTCTTGGACCAAGGAGTAGAAGCAGAGTTTGCCAATAATATCTCTCAAGCTGATGAAGATGATGCTGTTCGAGGATGAGGATGGATTGGCTCAGCCTCATGATGATGATCGAATTGGCGGAACACGGAAACAAGGTTTTTTTTGCCAATTTCAATGAATGAATGAACCATGAACCACCACCAACCTTAAACTGTGAGGATGAGTTAAAGGGGTGGGATTAATCTACTAAAGGAGTCTGCGATGGCTAGTCTGTGTGCCAAAACTACCCCTAGCTAACTTACAAACTACTACTACTACCATTTGATCAGTTAACAGTAATAAATTAATTATCCATTGTACATGATATTTTATAAGCCATAACCATAAGCCACACGAAGGCTAAAAGTTAAAGAAATGGCTGTTGGGGTATGTTGAGTCAGGCCGAGTTAGCCTCAGCGTCAGTCAGTCTACTTATCAAATATTGACACGGGTGGTGGGGGTCTTACTTTTTTCGTCGAAATGTTTCAATTTATTTTAAAATATAAATAAGATGCAGATGTGGGTTCGAAATATTATGCAGTCTACCAGATGAGTGACAAAAATGCTTTGACATTATTTGCGTTAAGTGTAAATTGGGCTATAAACTATTTAAGAGCCGTGATTCATGAATTTTAAGATGAATCATGATTTCATTGTATGCCACTATTTTTCATTTTGATAGGTCTTTGAACAATGGAGTTAGCTGGATGTGTGTATTAAGTTTTACTTGTATACATTAATTATATTAATTAATAACGATACTCTAAAGCCCCATTATTCATTCTCATTTAAGTGCACGATGCCACTAAAAATGAACCCTTTTCCATTTTTGGATACAGTTCAGCATCTTTCTTCAGGCTTCAGGCTGACTTATATACTATTCTGATTACAAAATCGATTTCAAATTTTTATGATTTAATTGGGATAAGGCTGGATGAGGTCGGGTCGTGAATTAAAACTGTAATTAAAAGCAAAATGTTATTAGAAATTAGAAATTACTTCTATTCATAAGATATATATGTACTTTTATTCATAACATTTACTGACAAAGCGCCTCAATATTGGAGGTTTCTACATGTTATTGGTTTTTTGAAAGGTTTTTTTACAACGAAACAAATAAACCTTTATATAATGGAGAGGCCTAAATACTCCTAGCCGCCGGGACGAAGTTACGAGATGGATGCTAGTAATACAATGCCTCTGCTGCGGTATGCCAAAAGCCATGCAAGGTTCTTACCTCCCTGTTCCGTAACGAGAAACCATGTCTTCCATTTGGTGTTAAGTCTCTGCTGGCCTCACTTAAGGGACTTACATCAACAGAGATGTATACAACAATAATCATGTGTTCGTGTCTAAGAAAAGCAAGTTTTATTTGTTGGTCAATGAGCGGTTTGGGATGGCCGTTTTATATGGTATTTTGTATTTCATAGGACTCGTTCATTCCTATACGTTACGTTTACAATTTGATGGTAGTCATCATTAAGGGCTTGTTTTAAGCTACAACAAACTCTTCGATTCTTTGTTATTTTGCTAAAACTTTTACTCAAAAACGGTATGAATTTAATTTTCTTCCGTCTCATACTTAGACAATAATGTCAGACTTTTGAGTTTCTTTATATGATGGTTATTCATTGTTGAGCCTTTGATATCTATTCGTATGTAGGTTCAGGTCTCCGTGGGAAACTGACCATTGATATTGATAGGTTTATGATAGATGATATAATATAAGCATGCGATGCAAGCTATGTATGTAGATTAGCATACATCAAGGAAAACAATTCCACCATTGTTTCCATTGCATTGCATTGGAGTGAGTTGGTGTCCGCATTTATTTTATGATACAATTCGTTTTTATAATCTTTCGAAAATAAATCTGAGATAAATCTGTTAGTATTAGGACTTATCCAACTGGATCATGAAATCCAAATCATCATACTTAACATTAAATTCGAAATTTTTAGGTAATCAAGTTATGCTAAGCATCTGCGATGTGGAAATAATTGGACAACATAATCTCTCCAATTATAAATTCCTCAGTGGAAGTAGTTGATGTTCAATATATAGTATGTCAAATATTTCCCATAACACTAAACTTTATTAAAATGTCAATCATCAAATCAGCGATTCGTAACAATTATTAATGCGACAAGTCAAAAAGTGCACAAAACCATAATCTAAATCTAATTCAAATAAAATTTAAAAAAATTTTTTTCGAAGCTTAACGGCCCTTTTTGCCTTTTTGGGGTTGTTTAAATCCTTTAGATTTCTTGCCACTTTTACCCTTCGCTGCTTTAGTCTGAATTTTTAATTTTCGAAGGTCTTTCTTCATTCGAGGGTCGACAACTCTTATTGGTCCTTTCACCCCTGCTGGTCGTTTGGTACGTTTGCCACTATTAAACTTCTTAGAAATAACATAGGTCACTTCCTTCTTCTTGGTTTGTTTAGCTTTCTTGTACAACCTGAGAGTCAGAAATACACCGGTAAATAATTACTGTTAATTTTAACGAATATATGTTAATATGACTTCTACGAACTCCAACTTACTGCTTTATTTGGCTGGCTTTTTCATTATCAGTCAATTCTCCTTTTTCCAGAATAGATTCAGCTTTTTTCTTCGCTTTTTCAAGTTTCTTTATAGTACGCTTCTTCTTCCTTGCTTTTGCCTCGACCACTTTCTTAATTGGACGTGCATTAATTTCCTATAAAAGAGAGTAACATTAATGATACAAGGTACAGCTTCTAAATTTTAAGCATGAATAACAAAACATGATAGATAAAACCAAAACCTATGGCAAACAAACCTTAAGATTGCTTTTGTATTCATCAACCAGGTTTGCAGGCACCGGCAACTCTTTCTTCATGTGCTTTTTCTCATCTTCCACAAACCATTCGGGTAGTCCTGGATCATTAAAGCAATACCGATTCCAACCTTCATCAAGCAGGTCTCTCTTGCTTTTTTGAGACTGAACCATAACAGTAGCAAGTGCCATCCCTTCGATATTCAATTTTTTCTTTTTTTCTGTAAAATTGAAGGCACAATGGGATTAGCAACACTACATCGCATTAACCTAGTCCCAAGTGGAACACATTTAGAGCGAAGTAAAACTTACTGCTAGGAACAGCGTCAGCAACAACCTCAAGCTCTTCCTTCTTCCGCTTTTTCGTCCCACCATCATCACCTTTGTTTTTTGCAACTTTCTCTTTTCCTAACTCTTCGGTTCTCTTGTCTCGCTCAAAACCAGGAACATTTGCTCCTTTTTGAATGTATGCTTCTGCAAGGTGATTTAATTCAAGGTCCTCATCAGATTCCTCACCAACTCCAATGTTTTTGAAGATATCCTGCCAGAAAATCATTGTATTTTAAAAAAAACTGGTCTAGCCCACTTTTCAACGCGACTTAAATAGGCTCTGTAGCAGCTAAACACAATATTTCCTTAGAAAATATATTAGAAATATCTGAATACATCGTAAGACCTTCACCTTATCAAACCACCTTTCAGCCTTCCGAAATCGTTTTACACTTTTATCTGTTGGATCTAAGTCAGTAATAAGCGGCGCTGAAATCGGATCGTCGCCGTCCATATCAATATCTTCAAGTTTCGTCGGACTTTCCTCGTCATCATCACTTTCGATATCCAACCCTTTGTTGAGATCAACCTCATCTTCACTTTCTGATGAAACGGCTGAATCCTCACCTTCGCTATCTACTTTTTTATAATAATTTCCGCTACTATCTAATATTTCGTCTTCTTTATTAAACTGGATAGTTTTTCTTCGCCTCTTTTCTTGATAGAACTCAAGTTCTTCTTCGTCATTCATTTCTGATGACTCTATTGAAGGCATTTCAGGATTGATCGTAATTGTGTCTAAATCCTTAGTAGTTTTAACAGATTTTAAGTTAAAAAGACAATCCTCCATTGTGTCAGTTGGACCAACATCTCCAGGAATGATCATATCCAAACTGGTTTTTTCTTGTATTTTCTTAACTTCTTTCAAAAGCTTTTTTCTTTTCCGCTTTTCGTCTCTACGTTCACTGTCACGAATGGATTCCAAAGCTTCTTCCAATTTTGTTTCGGTATCGCTTTCATCATCTTGGACTTCTTGTACAACTTCTTCACCGGGCTCGACAAGACCTTCCTTGCCTTTTTCCTTTAGCTCCATGAACTTATCCCATTTTTCTCTATATAGAAATAATGAGTCATAAATTATATCAGATTTTTGGTTACCTTGAAAGTCTGCTTTGAGGTTTATAAGTTTAATATATGCATCCAAATATCAATACACTTTAATATTATAGCCACTAACCTTAGGTCTTTTCTCCAACTAACTATTGCTTTAATCTCCTTCTTCCCCAACACCTTAACATCTTTGCAGTAGTCCTTGATGTCCTCTGTTGTTTTAGGACTTTTCTCAATCCATTCTTCATCGATTGTTATCTGGAAAATTTTAAATTAAAAAGTTCATAAGACAGCCCTTCACGTATTTCTTCCCACGGAATTATGATGAAAAATTAAAAAAAACGCCTTATTGTTGAATTTTTGTTCATCCTACCTCAGAAGTGTTGGCAAGTAATTCGATGTGATCCGTGCTTTTGATGAATTCACTTGCTAATATTGGCTTATATAGAAGAGTTTCTCCAGTAGGGTATCCATCAGCCTTCTTCTTTTTCCTGCAATGACACAGACTCAGAATTAACATTCACACTTAAATTGACTAATACTGAAAACAAAGTGTAGTGTCAGTAGATAAGTACATACCCAACTTCTTGTAACAGCTGCTGTAACTGCTTCTTGCCCTGTGGCAAGTCAACATCCTCAAATGCATATTTAGGATCCAAAAACTTAGGATCAATAGTGTCTGGTTTCAAAAACCCTTTACAAACAACGAAAATTTCAGCAGATTCATTCCTACTTGCCGCGGGTTTTGTAGAATAGACATATCTGAATAGCTGCTGAAAGACCCAAATCAAGGAGTTGTAATCCTTAGAACGGAAAACCTTGGTCACAAAAAATCCCTCTTTTTTAAGGATCTCTGTAGCAAGTTTCAAAGCACTCAAAGTCAAACAATTTTGCTCGTAAGCATCTTGAATCCAATTCTGTCCAACGTTTGGAGCTCCATCATTCAGAACAACATCTGCCTTCCAAGTCTGCATTTGCTTCTTTACTTCTTGAACACATTTTTGAGTTGTAATGTCTTCGACTATACTAACGCACTTATCAATTGGCTTAATCGGGAAGAGATCCACTCCTATAAATTGAAAAATATCCACAATCTTTTATTAATTCCCAAAATAAACCTAACCTTACCGAAATAGGTCCCAAACAACCACCCAAAAATACATTTAAAGTTCAACTTCAACTCACAACTAGAACACAAATCGTTCCAAACGAAGTACAAGTACAATTAATTTATAAATCGTCTGTATTAAATATAAAAATCTATAAAAAAAGCCCATTATTCACTCATTTAAACACGAAGTAAAAGGAGCTTACCAATGACAAGACTCATAAGAGGTGTATTCTGAGCAGCCACTTGCATCCATCCTCCCGGTGCTGCACAAAGATCTACAACGATTTTAGATTTCTGTAGAAACTCGAATTTCCTATTCAACTGAAGTAACTTGAAGGCAGCTCGAGACCTGTAACCTGAAATTCAAATAATGACAAATGAATCAACTCAAAATATTGACACACGCACACATGAAAATGGTATTTGTTATTCACAGCTGAACTTGCTGAATCCCTTAACTTCACCAAATGCAATAATTGATAATTCAAACAACCGAAAACCAATTCAAAATTATTCTGCACCATATTTTATCCAAATTACCCTACCATAACCAAGTCATATCTCACAGAAATAACAAAATTGAAAAAAAGTCACAAACCACAACCAAAATGCAAATAATCCTTTAATAACTTACCAGTCTCTTTAGCTAAATGGTAGAACTTATCCTTCCGCTGTTTCCCAACTTTAGTCTTCTTCCCCATTCTAACTGCCTACTTGATGATCACCCCTGGATAAAAACGGATTCGAAACTTGTATCCCTTATTTCCCTTAAAAAGAACACATGCTTTTAATATCCTCGTGTGTGTGTGCTAGATGTAGATCCCACGAGGAGTAGAGTGAGTGGGCTCCATAAAGTCAGCTATCAGAAACTTTGAAGCTGGCTATCAGCTATCACTTATATAAAGCGGGCTATCATCGAGTATCTACCGTTAATTGGGCTATCTCAAAGGTTTCTATCATCAATTGGGCTATCACCTTATGGCTACCAGTTGCACAAAGAAGTTGCATTGCAACTTGCACAGACCCCACCCCCTGGCTATCATCAAATTGGCTATCAGGGGAAAAATTAAATTGCATTGCAACTTGCACAGACCCCCCC
>JAQGBU010001425.1:0-13032 GCA_034698605.1 Isotoma decorata | reverse complement strand
TTAAATAATCATTTCCTTGTATAAGTCATGAATTATCATGACCTTTCTTTTGTCTTAATATAATACCCTTATTTAAAATATGCTTACATTAAAGCATTAAAGATTTTTGCACATTAAAGCAAAGGCTAACTTGTTGTTTCTGGTTTCCATGTGTGTTTGATACATACAGTCTTCTTCTATTGATATGGTGGCTGATGTTGGCCCCGAGTACTTTAGAGTACAGGTTAAGTCATCTTTCTTCTCCATTAGCTTGAAAGATTTCAGCTTTTATTTTAGATAGATTAGGATTGATTACGGGAACTGAAAAATCAAGCAGTATTTGTTCCCTATCTTCCTTCATAACGCAGTTATGAAACATTCCATTTTCAACTAGACATTCCTCTTTACAAGGAAGTGTAAAGTTTAGCAACTCGAAAAGGTCAGAAGTTAATTCTCCCTTTTTCCAGCCTTTTTCAGTAACTTGTAAGGCTCTCCTACCTTCCATTAATTTCCCCGTTAAGTAGGAAATGAAGTATTGCAACTCTATAGCTTTTTGTTGGTAGATTGTGAAATAAGCTACCAGTTGATCTAGTACTGAAGTAACTTTTAGAATTTCTGTTTGAAGGAACTTGATTTGCTCATGTTCTGCAAACACTTTTCTTTCTAGATTATCTAGTTCATTCTTTAATTCCTCTTGCCCTGTTTCAAGAGAGTATGTCTTTGAAATTGCAATTGCACTTGTCCCCATTCCTGCACTCGCTTAAATTGCTATTACTACGAAGCCAATTGCTATTGTTAGGAAATTTAAAGTGAATAAATAAATTTCTCAAGGTTCGTTATATTCTGAGTGAAGTAATTAGATTCATTATGCTTTTAAAAGAAGACAACTCTCAACTAACAAAGTTGAGGGTGGTTATGGTATTTATAAGCTTTAAAATATAGACAAAGTATTCATAAACATGTAATAGGAGTAATATTATTATTTGCGTGTGTTTGCAAATAATGATGAATGGTGGTTTAACACACAAGCTAATTAAAAAAGTCCTAGAGTTGATAAATTAACAATAGGCTTATTCATTAAAGTAAAGTTGACAATTCATTAAAATTAAGTTGAACATAACAAACTTAACAAACTCCCCTAACGAAGCTGTGAGCTCCGTCGAACAACAAAAATAGTGAAAAACAAAAACAGGAAAAGGTAATTCAATTAATTCTAAGTGTTTACATCTATAAATAAAATGAAATTATACAATAAAATGAAAAGAAAACGTAAACAATCAACTAGGTAGTTTATTGGAGTCCTATTGTTGGAGTCTCTTTATTCATCGGTCGGAAAAGGAGGTGCCTTGATGTTTTCTCCTCGGCTTGGCAGGAGCAGCTAATTTCTCTTCTTCGATAGTCTCCAGTGTGGTGGGTTCTTGTTTTATTATTGAATAGTGGTCCATTGGGTTGAAATTAATTGTTGTTTCATTTTGTTCATAGGCCTCTTCTAGATGGAGGTATTGAGCTGCGGCATTTCTAGGTGAGTAGAGTCGTCTTCTGACACATCTATAGATTAAGAAACCTAGAAAGACTATAAAAAGAAAAATTAAAATTCCATTAATAGAGAGAAACACTATCATGGTGTTAACAAGTGCGTTGAATTCTTCAAATTCTTCATCATGGGTCATGGTGTTGGCTCGAACGTAGCGGACAGGTGTGGCTGCTAGTATTGGGGTGATAAATCCCAATTGTCGATAGGTTAACCAGGCAATTGCAGCAGTCAGTGCTAAATTCCACAAGAAAAGTAAGGATGGTGTATAGGCTGAGGTAGTCCCATGGATAAGTTTTGGAACTTTTCTCTTCAGGACACTGTCTGTGGAGTCAATTTTTAAAGGCATCATGGATTGAATCCAAGTATTATTTAGGATCCCAGTTAAATTGGAGTAGGTAGGTGTAACATCAGGGTTGATTAAGTACAGGTTGTTATACTTACTCTAGTTGCATAAATCATCTAACAATAACATAAAACCGATGTCAATATCCTTTTCATCCGTTCTAAAAGAAAAACCTTACTTGACAAATTACTTATAATATTGACTCATTCATTTCATCATATATTATTCAATACTTCGGTCAGGATTATTTTTGATTTTGTACACCCACTTTGCATCGGGTAGTTTTGCTGATGGAGGTTTCTTTACTATCTCCCATGTCGCGTTCTCCAGAAGACTTTCGTATTGTTCTTTCATGGCAGGCCCCCAATGGCCAGCATCCGGTCCAGTCATAGCTTTTGTATAACTTTTCGGCTCCCCCCCTAGTCAAGTCATATTGGCTTGAAAACGTTCAGGAGCTTTCAAGTCACCTCTGCTGCGTAGGTTCTTTTTTGAAATTTCCATTGTGCAGTCTGCATGTTTTGGGATAGGGATTTCACATCTTCCATTATTTTTTTGAATGATTACTGTTTTTTCACCTTCAGAATCGGGTTCATTTTCTGTTTCTTCTAATGTAGATGCAGATACATCATCTTCATCATTGATCTTAATGGGAGTTGAATTACTTGCAGTTGGAGTGGACAAATGTTTCTTCTTAGAGGGAGATGAGACTGGAGTTACATCTTTGCTTAAATCTTCGCCTTCTTCCTCATCACCATCATCTTGAGTAGGAGTAATTCCTTCCTTATTCTCCTCGTAAAGACTGACATTACGAGATGTTATGATACGTCTCTGTTCTGCATCATAGAGTCTGTATTTTTTCGAGAAGCTATCATAGCTTACTAGCATAGTGACCTTGGCCTTCAAAGATCACACTCTTCTTGTCACTTTGTGAATCTTCACGTAAGCTTTACTGCCAAAGGCTCTTACAGGGCTAAAATCAGGTTTCTTGTTAAAAATCTTTTCAAAAGGAGTGTTATCCTTTGTGTGGCTGTTAGTTAATCTGTTGTGGATATAAACAGCGTTGGCCACTGCCTCTGCCCAAAGGAATTCTGGTGCTGAACTTCTCTTTAGCATAGCTCTGGCTGCATCTTTAATAGTCCTCATCTCTTAACATTTGACCCTGTCTTGTTCTAAATAAATTTTAAAAAATCTTTAACGCACGTGGTATTTTCATTTTTGTGGACGATGAAAGTTGCATGTCTGAAGCCTGTACACTTATCCTTAAGCAGAAGAAAATAATTCTTTCCTCCTAGAGTTGGCATTTTACCTGAAAAATCCCCATGGATCATTTCTCCAGGCTTGGTAACGTGTGCATATCTTGATGTAGGGAAAGGTTTTCTGGTTTCCTTCCCGTAGTGGCAATCTTCGCAGTGAAAGCTACCGTTTACATTGAATTTCTTCCTTCTTTTTTTGGTTCTTTCACTTCTTTGAGTTGAGTCAGACATGATAGGTACAAAGTATGTAAAAGGAATAGCTTCAAAATTTCTGAACTGATGTTTTAAGACTCATCAGACATAAGTGATGACTGAGTAAAAAAAATATTAGGAGTGAATGGAAAAAAAGTTGAAGAAGGAAAGTTTGTTTTAAAATTGCTCTCATACCACATATTTCACAGAGCTCTCATCGGAGTCCTCATCGTAAATTAGTCCACGGGCATTATTATTATACCGTAAATTAGGTCTAACTGGGGATGGAGTTTTCCAAGGAAAACCGGTAGTAAGTTAACGGGAAGATAGACCTGGTTGAGGGGATCCTTAATGTTCCGAATCAGTGGGATTTGGAATTACTTGCCCATGCAGTTTTCATACTCGTAGTCTATTGCTGTGTCATCTCTTTTGAATTCTTGCATAAAATCTTCCCAAGGATCAGCAATTTGAGGGCCTCTTCAACAATCTCACTTGTTTTTAAATAACAGCTCTTTAAAACTACTTGTTCTCGTAACTTTTCACAAGTTAAACTAAAAGAGGCCATGGCCATATAGTCCCGAGGTCTTGTTCGAAAATACCACTTTAATTCGACAAATAAGTGTACCTCTGCGATAATAGATCCACCTGTCACAAATTCATCTAAAAGACCACAATTTTCTACCTATACAATGAGATTTTTTTCCGAAGAATAAACTTGTGTAGGTTTCACTTTTATGTAGTTATTTAAAAAAAAGTTGATTCTGGAGATGGATACAAATGCGCTCCAACGCACATTGGTATTTGAAGACGAGCAACAGTGAATACGAAATTTTTTGCATTTGATAATAATCGAGTATTTCTTGCTTCTTTTACAACATAAACTTTAGGACCGACGTTAGACCGTTCTAGATTGTAGTGATTAATGTCTAGATTTATTTGTACAACTTACTTGGAAGTTAGTATAAAAGTGAGAGAAAACTCGGCTCACTTTCACAACAAAGTGTATTCTATTTTGTACAATTGAATGGATTGGGAGGGGTTAAAAGTGGGAGTTTTTGTTTTCTATTTTCTGCCCTTGTTATGTATAGAGTAGTTTTCTCATCAGTACTCTATCGGGAGTCATTTTGTACTAAACATTCTGTCTCTTATCAAACTTTAAGATAAAATGTCTTTATTAGTCAATAAAAATTATCCCTCTCGAAATTATGTATGTCCAACTTGTAAAAGAAACTTTTATAGTAGTACTTTAAGGGCAAACCATTGTGCTTCGACTCATTTTTGTTACAAATGTTATGAAATATTTTTTGGACAAACGTGACCACTTTTGTTTACCTCAAGTGTGAATGGGAGCATTTGATCCCTCTCCATTTGTATTGACTCAAAGGGGAGTAAATTCATTTTTTGTTTATACTTAAGACATTCCAAATGTATTCGTTTCTCTGACACGACTGTTTAAAACTTTTGAAACCGACATAACTAGAATAATCTCTCTACAAGTCGAAGTACATAAAGGAGTGAAAATTAGAATTGTGGTGGATGTACATTTGCATCAAAATACAACAAACACGCGCACTCTAGCAGACTTACCTTCAAATTACAAATTATTATGCAATTCACAAGGAATTAAAACTATTGCTTCAACTTTTAAATGAAATTACCCCTGTGTTGAATGTATGCGTTATAAATTGTTCCAATTGGTCAGTTTTACAATTTTTAAAAATTGCTATAATGTTTGGAAAAATGGAACCTCATCGAATAGGATCTGGACTTGCAACACCACAGTGTTATTTAAAAAAGGGTGGATTAATAAACATTTTAGTAAGAGAAAACTAGTCGTAGTTTTCACGATTGGGGAAAACATTCAGTCTTTTAGATCTTATTCGTCGCCGAGACGAGTGCATCAGGGAGAAACTAGAACGTGTCTTTACATTTACGGAGCTGATTCACCTGAATATCACAAATTTGCTGAATCACATCCTGATACAACATTCACCCCTTTCTTTGATGAGTCATTAATTATTCCAACCATGTTGCTTATATATGATGATATGCAACAAAAGATTAGTAGATCTATGAACAATTTTATTACTCATCTAATAACCAAATGTGTACATCATTCTAAGATTTCAGTCATAATTGTGCTTCACAATTGGTACTCAAAGGTTATAATTGTTTTTTAATCCATACATAATATTTTTCCTCTTATGAAACGTATTTTAAACAAACTTTTATTATCATTGATATTTTTTTCTTATTGTACAGAACTTGCGCACATCCAGTCTGTCTATAGATTACCTTGCTCTTTTTAACTACCCAAGAGATTGATCCATTTTGGCAGTTCTCTCTCGTCAGGTTTTATAAAAGATTTAGACTCAACTTACCTTTTTGCGTAACAGCTTTCCTAAAGTATTATTTTGTTCGTTCTTAAGGTTTGTCCTCAACAAGGCCGTTTTTAAGAGAAGTATACGACTTTGCAACCAATCGGAAAAAATCTGGATACTTATTTTTGGAACTTCACCAATTATAAAACCCTCACTTTAAATCCAGAACTGGGATTTTCAATGACCTTGATACATATTTAGTGTTACCTTGTTAAAATGGTCAACTAACCAAAAAATAAATGTTTCCATTGTTACGCGGATAACTTAAATCCACTTAGTTCAATTTGTTCATTTCGTGCAAAGTCATGCAACTGTAGTTTTAACAACTAAGTATGGACTAGAAAAGTTTTGTAAATTCTATTGCAAAAACTGTAGGTTCATTGAGGTGACTGTCACCCTGGTTATCAAGAGTTTATAAGGTTTCTCAAAGAAACTAACACACCAAAATCTTTTTTTGGTCCTCACTTTGCAAAATTGATTGATGAATAATGCTTCCATGTCAAATAATCAATGCAAAGATTGGATTACGTATGAGAAATGGAATAAATAAATCATTTTTTATTTAACAAGTAACGATTACGAGAGATACAAGATTGGTTTGTTTCTGTACATTTAGAATTGATACATTGATAATTTTTGGTTTTGATTAAATTTTCATAAAAGCATTTTACAATTCTATCATTTGACATCTTTTTTTTTAAATTTACTTATAATGCATGAATAACTCTCACCACAAACTAAAACTTGAAATAGCAATCCAATGGGAGCCTTTCATGTACGAAGGATCCAAATTACAAATAATCATTAGTGGGAAATTTTCCTTATTATTTAAAACCATATCTAAATTATCTACAGAATTTACATCAAAACAAATATTCTATTTTAGAATAATAGCTTTTAATCCTCTGTACAATGCTTCTCCATCCATGTTACAAAATTCTTTGATTCTCTAATTCAACATTTCTGTATTTATCAATAGTCATTAAAGACATGGATTGGGCTAGGCATATACCTGTAACCTGTTTTAATAGAGGAGTTGTAAATGTGAGTTCAAGCTTGACGCTACCACTTTTATCGATTAAAAAACTTACACCATTAAAACCCTAGTATCTGAAAACTATATAACACATTCCCATCCAGGAATGTCTTAAGATTGATTCCAATGCTTTTAGTTTCAAGATTTAGTCCGGTTATTAAAGTTTGAAAAGCTAGTAAGTAGTTGGAATCATAAGTTAAATTTAAATTTCAATATTCTAATGAGATTTGATCAACACTGAGACTAAGATTAGCTAAATTTAAATGTTCAAAGTTGTAGGGATTTTTATTGTATTTAGCATTGAATCCTTGAGAGACTACTAATCCAATCAAAATGACTTGGTGAAGTTTATTAGATGGAAACAAATTTTCAAAAACATTATTTGTAGAATTTTGTGGAATACTAACCGTTTTTATCTGGTTAAGAGTTAATGGATACAATGCCTTGGTTCGATCAAGTTTTTTTTTCATGACGTTAAACAATTCTTTGGTAAACATTATGTCTTTTCAGATAAAATACAGCATCCTCAAATGTATCTGCATATTCATTTGCTGGAATTAAGGAAAACTTATGGGGCATAACATCTCAAAATGCAATGACTTTCATATCACCCTGTACAGAATTCACCAAACTTTCTCCAGTTTTATTTTTTACTGGAAATAAATACATCTTTCGACTAAATCCATCAAATCTGAAAGTTTGGCAAATGAACAATGACCTTCCGTCGTTTTATTCTTTTTCGTGCAGGAGAGTACAAATAGTACTCTGGAAATTTCAGTAACTCATTTTCTACATTTCTCTTTGGCTTTATCAACTTTTGATTTGCGAAAAAAGTTACTAATCATCCAAGAGCTACCACTCACTTTTGGATTGAAACAAAATAAAACACAAATTCTACAGGATTTTCACACCACAATTTTTTTATTTTATTTTATTTTTGTTTTTTATTCTCTTTCACAATACACAATATCAAGTAAACCAACACCTCTATTGTTGAGTTCTTGAATTCGGGTGTAAATACGGCAAGGCGCTGAAATTAATCAAGGATTTATTCAATTATTTTAGAATATTTACTAGTATTAAATAATCATCCACAGAGTTTTAAATTTATACCTTTCCACACCACCACTATCAGTAGTATGAGGAAAAAAAGACCTTCCACTATATCTTTACACGCTGTAAAAGTTCCATGCCACTGATTCTCCTGAGTTCCATGCCACTGAGTTTTACTCACAGAGTTGTTATAAAGACAATTTTCAACATTACAGACAACATAAACAATAATATTATGCACAGAGATTACAGTAGAACTGTTGATACAAATGTATTCAGCACGGGCCAGAGGAAAATACAATCGTTTTAGAAACTTGTTTCCCTCAATACTACAACATAAACTACACTGGTACTCAATAGTTAAACTTCCGTGCTTTCCAGTCTCAAAAATATATGCTCATAAACGTAAACCAGACTTTATATTTCCATTTAAAATCGTCGGGCGGTTCAGGATTAGGTGGGACTTAATAACCATCTGTGATTTTGTTGTAGCTGTAGTAAAACCTTTTGCATTTCCCTTTGGTGTCGTAATGTGGCGTTGCTTTTCAACTTCGAGGTGGTGCTGCACTAACTTTGTTTTCTCCCACTTTGCGTTCTTGGTTCTTATTAATTGAAGGTAAGATGGCCTTTTAACTGGTTTTTTCTCTCCCCGCATGGCTGTTCCTTTTAATCTCTTAGATTTCTTAGATTCAACGGGAGTCATGTATTTGGCTTTACGCTTGTTTCTTTTTCTTAACAACTTAATCGAGCATTTCAAAGATATTTTGTGGTATTTGTTTTTAGTCTGTTGATCATCATCCACCGCGTCAGAACCTGATTAGCTGGATGAAACGGATGTTGATTGACTCTCACGTGGTTCAATTACAATAGATTTAAGAGTGGTTTGGTCGGTTCCTGGAGTTTCGGATTCAGCATCGTCCCCAAAATAAAAACTTTCGTCTGAATCCATTTCGAGGTCACATTTTGTGTATGGTTTTCTTTAAATTTTTGCAGTACTACCTTCTCTTAGAGCAACATCGATCATATTTTTGCTGTCTTGACTATGCCTCTTACTGAAAACAGGCTCACTAAGCCTTTTTCGGGCCTTCGTGGAAGCTAGTTTTCCTCATAAAAAAATATTTCTCTGTTTCCTCACTTGTAATTGTGTATGTTGCGAATGGTAATTGTTTACATCACCAGAACTCACAAGTCTATATGCATATTCTTCGGCTAATGCTGCATTTAAATTTTCGTTGTCAAACAAAGACAAGATTTGTGTTAAATTGTCTTCTATTCCGCTCTTACATTTCATTTCAATGAGACGAGCAAAACCTTGGAGGGCGACATTAATAGCTTTCTTGTTGAATGTGTTTTTACGTAGAAGTCGTGAAACAGCATGTTTAAGTTCACCGGAACAAACAAAGATAGTTGTACATTTGTCCTGGAACTTGTTTTCTTCGTCACACATAAGTTAAAATATTTATTATTTGCTATGCTGGCTTCTGCTTGACGGTTGAAAGTTCTCCACACTGTGAAAAATTTATATACTCCCTCGCTTTCTCGTCTCACGTTCCTCTCAAAGTATAGTGCAGAATTTATGTAAGTTCATCAAAACAAATAAATATTTTGGTAGTTTTTTCAAAAATATAGCAACTACAAAAGAAAAATATCGTGAAACGCGATTTCGGACCTTTCCCGTTTTCCAGCTCCAACCCGAAATAGAGGCGCACTCTTTTTTAGGAGTTTGAAAAATAACTCCCCATGGGGTTCTACAGTCGCGTTTTACAGTATTTAAAAAGTGTTGTTTTATGACACAGACATTTATTTACTTCCCTGTCCGTATGTTGCAGTCCACTCTTCCATCCACAATCAAAATATTTCAAAAAATATTTATTATTTGCTGTGCTGGCTTCTGCTTGACGGTTGAGAGTTGTCCACACTGTGAATAATCAAATATTCCCTCTCTTGCTCGTCTCACATTCCCCTCAGACAAAGGCAACAAGCTAATTTCTAATATCACGAGTGACATTATTGGGACCTACACAATACATTGCTTAATATGTCACCTCAAAATGGCAGATACCGTAAATACATAAGATTAGCACACCTTTCTTAAATAATATTTATTAATATAACTATTGTTAGCTGATTATGAAAACAGCTTATGCGCAAATAACACTTCTTCATTAGTAGTAATTCATTTAACTCTTATAGCTGGTTATGAAAACACTTTATGCACAAATAACACACATTTCTTAATTAGTACTAATTAATTTACTTAATTACAGTTTTTGTAAAAGCTCATTGGTTGATCAGTTGAAAAGATATTTGACATGCATTTTTCTTAGGTAAGGCAAGTTAGGTTTCCGTGGAGTAAATATAATATTTGATGCTTGTGTTTTTCTTTTCCAGCCACTTCCTAAAATACAAACAAACAATCAGTAGAAGATAAGAATTCCAATTAGTCATCTATATACACCCCGAGTACAGTGATTGCGTATTTGGTAGTTAAACCATAAAATGGGACCATAAAATTTTTAATCATCAAACACCAGGGTATGCGAGGTAAGGTTTTTTAGTTACAGTCAGTGTGCCTCTTACTCGGACGATGGCATGTGCTGGAATTCTATTTCGGTTTAAACCCCATTTAGACAATTGAAATCGGTAGTTTCAATAATTCTAAGACTTTTTTTCTTCTTGCATTTTTCTCCATGACCCAAGGTCACAAATCGAGGTAAAAGAGTGACCTTCCCTGATGACCTCCTATTTTGACAATTGGGATGGATAGTTTTAATAATTCTAAGACTTTTCTCCCTCCTTGTATTTTTGGCCATGACCTTTCCTTACTACACAAATTGACGTCAAAGAATGTAACTCTCTGATGACGTCATGAGACAATCCCATTCTTTGGGTGTCCGAACACTAAACCCACCACTCTAAAACCCTCACCTGAAAATGAGGCCCCAAAAACCTGAAGTAGCATACCCTTTGTCTCGCGTATTTCAATTTGTTTTTTTGTTCAAAATGACAGCAGTTTTAGGCAAAAGACATGGAGGGTTGAGCCCAGGGGGCATAACCGATTAGACCATTGTCGGACCTTCGACGAAACCTTCTGTTTAAGCTTATGACCCCATGTGTGAAACCCGAATTCGAAAAAGAGAATGTACAGCTATGCTACTTTCATTCTTTGACCTGGATTTGTGACCTAAGGGTAGGTCATGGCAACAAGGGCAAAGAGGAAAAAAAGTTTTAGAGTTATTAAAACTATCGACCCCAATCGTCCAAACAGGAGGTCATATGGAAAGGTGGCTTTGACCTCGATCTGTGACGTTGGGATTGGTCATGGAGAAAAATGCAAGAGGAAAAAACGTCTTGGAATTATTGAAACTATCGATTTCAATCGTCCGAATAGGGGGTAAAAACGAATGGAGCCATGTTTAGGAATTATTTTAAGGGACTGGCCCTGGACACCGTTTTTTGTTTACTGATACACCGTACTAAGAACTGCAACATATAAATTAACTAGCAATTTTCATGTAGGGGCCCGTCTTTTAAAAAATTTTAAAAACGCTTCATTGTCCAGTGCAGTTGTCCACTTACGCCATGTTTAGGAATTTTTTTAAGGGACTGGCCCTTAATTCGGGACTCCTTTTTTGTTGACCGTACTAAGAACTGCAACATATAAATTAACTAGCGATTTTCATGTGGGGGCACGTCTTTAAAAAAATCTTTTAAAACGCTTCATTGTCAGTGCTGTTGTCCACATACGCCATGTTTAGGAATTTCTTTAAGGCTCTTAATTCGGGGACACCCTTTTTGGTTCAATGTTAAAGAGTACTTACCACTACTACCGATGTATTTGTAAGTCATTACATTTTGGTCGCATAAGGTCGTAGGGAAATGTCATGTCTCTTTGCTTTGCATAACTTTAGGGTGATTGTTATCCATAGGTTGTGTGGTTCCTCCCTGGGGGTGGCGTCCTCCCTAGGACACGTTTTATGCCGTTTATTTCAGTATTAATAGTAATTTATTATGCTGGCATGCTAGCATGCTGTACACACTAAGATTGTCCCCGGGGATGGGGCTAAGATCATACAAATTGTTCTCATTCACAGACTAGGTCTGTGGTTCTCATTGTTGCTAACCGTTTTAAAAGCTATCCGTGCATAGAACAAAACGTGTAAGTTTGGACCCTCACCACTTGGTTGAAACTAGGTAAGCATTATAAAAAATGACTACCACTATCGGATTTCTAATTTTTTTCTCAACTTTTCCATATATGTCACAAATAAATCCCTGTTAGCCAACTAGTAAGGACGCATCGTTAGTTTTTCTAGTTAAAACATGCAGAGGTATGGGAAGTTTTTGTGGGCGGAGCTACGCAAGTCACTTGGTATATAATGTCCTTAATCTTAGAAAAAAGATGATGCTGTATTAAAGTATTAATTAACTAGGTATGTACTAATATTATTATGTAAATAATTTTTTTCTATTTGTAAACTTTAACTTTAGCTATGTGTAAGTGTCAAGATGTGTAAATCAGTGCCAAAATTGGTGTTGTAATCTGTCGAAACTATAATAAAGAAAAGAATAAAAACTAAACTCACTAAAGCTTTTACTTTATGGCAAGATTATTATTAGAAAGACTGAAATAACTTTAATGCTAATGTAATATTTAGGAGTAAGGAGCTACCTTAAACAAATTATGCAAATGTGGTGTATAATAAATTTACTTGAAATGTAAATGCAAAATCTATCGAACTACTGCATTAGCTTTTTTCCAATACCTTACTTTTTATAAAAGTGAGACCACACACAATAGAGATACAATAATTAATAATACTCAACTAAAATATAATTTCACTTTTATTAAACCCGACGTAAACAGATTAAAATTATGAATAAAAATTTTCCGTCTTTTTTTCTCACTTTATCTTCAACCGACAAAATAAAATGACACCGTTGATATTTGGCGATTACGAAGAGCACACAACTGCAAAGGTGGAACTGCCATTCCCTTATAAATACATTGATAGTCATTAATATTAATATCAATATGATATTCATTAACAACAAAATAATAACCTTATTATAAATCTAAATCTGCCGATATTCTCATAATATTAATACATACTTAACAAATAAAGTATACCATTCTAGAACCCTTATCTTTGGTATAACACTTAACACCTTAAAAATATGATTACGACTAGGTTTACAGTTTACATCTACATAAAATATTATAAAAAGTTCTGAAAATCTAATTCATGAAATACTGATTC
>JAQGBU010001424.1:0-13039 GCA_034698605.1 Isotoma decorata | reverse complement strand
ACGCAAATAAATAAGAACATCGAACATTCATCATTTTATTAAATAATTTCTCAGTCTAAACAGTACAACAGTCAATTCTTAAATAAAAATCTAAGGTTAGGTTTACTTTGTGATGCTTTCCATTGACAACATAATGATCATTGTTCATGTAGACAGATTATCACTTGTAGCGCTGGGATAAAAACTACATATCTCACAAATCGTTGCTAAAGATTTAAGTATAAAAACTTTCACGTAGTATGTACGTACTACGTACCCTATGTCATGTCATGTCATAAGAAGAATCATTTTTAAGGAATCTACATTGATGGTCATAACATGTCATAAAATTATAATGACATCAGCTCATAAAATTACATAACGAAAACTAACAATTACAATTGTCAATTCAGTTACATTCTTACATTGCAACTGACGAATACTGATCACGACTCTTAAAAATCACAACTCGCTATTAGACCAACCTCGGGAACTGCAAGTATCTAAATATATGAAATTCGAAATTACTATTATAATTAAACACGGGTCCTTTTGTTCTACTAACTGCATCCATCATCCTACTATTTGGCACTAGCACCCTAGTACTAGCAGCCAGCAACCTCGTACTGACACCCAGCAAATTATCTATTTGAATAGAATATATTTTGGGTCAGTCTCTCTTATTAGTTAGTGACTAATCAATAAAATATTAAAGGATGTTTATGGTTGGTCTTCCTGTATGACAAATACAGGTACAAAGGATGTTTATGGCTCACCATCCTGTGACAACCATTTTACCTGGATGGATGTCTACGTGATCCACACTGATTGTATAATATAAAGTAGGATGTTGTAGATTACTGTGCCAACGTTTGTATAGGTTATATAAGCCAAGTTTTTACTTTTTAATAAATAACTTCTCATTAGACCCTTATATCATAACTTCAAACCTCTCTCTCCTGTTTCTCTCTTACATCCAACTGTTGCATATAAAAACTTTCCTGTGCAGCTTGATTTAGCCCGAGCCTAGGCATATACTTATGTTTCTTAAAGGTCACGGAAAATTAAATGGGGCTTCAGATTTCAGGTAACCTTGCAATTGGCAACCCTTATGCCAAATTTCATCTTTTTCGGTTGACTTTGAAAAACCGGTGGGGATCACCCTGTGGGGTCATTCAAATCACAAAAGAATGAAATTTGGCTTAAGATTTCGTTTAACTTGGCTATTTGTAGCCCCATGCCAAATTTCAGCTTTCTATGACCATTTTCAAAATAGGGCGAAAATTGCATGACCGGTGGGGGTTTTGGCCCACCCACGGACCAAATACTTGTAACACTTAGCCCATCTTCGAACTCGGTTCATGAATTAATGAAATACAGGTGTGGTCAAATTTTCATCCAAATCGGTTCATGCAGTCTTGAGTTATCGTTAAACCGACAGACAGACCGACAGACAGATGGACGGACATACCGGGTTCATAAGCCCTAGGCTCGGGCTAAAAACCAGAAGAAGAGAAGACGGCATCATATCAAAAGATCGACACAGCACATGAAGTGAAACTTGTCAGCGAACACTACGAAATTTGGAAGCTGCAAATTTCGTTGCTATTAAAGGCTGCAGAAGTGTGGCCTGTGGTCAGTGCAACAAAGCCACGACCAGGACTTATAAATACAATACGTAGAGTAGGCTTATAAATACATTTTCATGCTATTATTGAATCAATTAGTCTGTTCTTAGCTATCAATGCTCTACCATCTATTTCCCACTTATTGGCATATAATAATCATAATCATTACATGGTAGAGATGCGTTAAGATCTCACGACCACTACTCCTGACACAGTCGATATTGATCACTTTTTATTAGTGCAGTCTCAATCTGCATAACTTAAATTCTACACAAGACATCTTTTTATTACGAGAAAGTCTCATAGTGCCCAAATTATTTACTTCCATTTAATTAAAATAACCAAATCTGTCTCATTGTGCCCTAATGCACGTAACAATAATATAAAAATAATTACATATTTTTATACTAATATTTCCAAGTCATCAAATCCATAAGGTTAACATAAGTTTATCTAATCTATAGTGTGGAAACTGACAAGTTACAATCATCTATGTGCCACTGTTTTATAAGTCGACTATTGTGCACCTTTCTTCATGAACTTTAAATTGACCCTATGCGGGACCTTCCACAACCTAAACCTTACAATACAACAACTGAACCTGTAGTTAGTCGATCAAATCAATTGGTTCTTCAAAATCAAATTATTAATGAAATCACCAAGGAACTACAACAAAATCGAGATGCCATCAACGAACTAATCTCTTCCCTTGCTCTCCTCAACCAAAACTCCCCAACGACCACCACCTCAACTTGTACGCTCGATTCTTGCCAACAGTTCCCTGACCCCTGCGATGTATATTGCCCCCCATTGGACCTCTTCACCCGTGACCAAACCGACTGATGACCTAACCATGGCACCAGATGGCTTGCAACAACTTATACTTCAAATTTTCTTTCTATTGGAATTCAATACATTATATTCATTTAACAAAAAAAATCATTTTCTTTCCTATCCAATTTTCTACCTTCCTATTGGAAGATATGGAGATAATAGCATGGGAAAAAGAACACACGATAGCCCAAGCTATCATAGTACGGACTCAAGGAATGTTCCAGTTAAATTATATCTTCAAATACTCATCTGCCCGAGAGATGTTTGAACGCGTAAGGATGTCAACGCTGACAATTCATCCTAAAACAAACAGCAAACCTTCTAAACTACAAGATTACGCAAAATCAAGCAATTGTGGTCGCCTATCTGGAAGTTGAACCGCTGACCCGTGGCCTCATCATCGATGAAACTACAACCGTGACCACGATGGTGTCATATCTGCCAGGGACCAATTTTCATGCATTCAAAATGCCTGAGATAGTGCGACAGACGCTGAGCAAGCGATGAAAATGTTATTGTCTAGACTTCAAGGGAGAGAGTTTACAATGAAAGAAACCGAAGTTGTGAAGTCTGAAGAAAACGATAAATATGAACAACCCGGATCAATGGCTTATGCAACGCATGAACATAAAAAGAAAGAACTGTTTCAACCCCCGAAGGAAGCAAACAGAAAAACCGAATATAAGCGTTTCCGTACTTTTAATTATTTATATATAATTCATCGTAACAGTCATTTCTTTATTAAGCGGTCCTACAACAAGGAATCACTCTGAGTTGGTTTTAGTAAGAAAACATTTATTAACGCTTTTTACGTACATTGGACGTCCTTTTTACATTTTTGCATTTATTTGTCCTTATATCATTGAGGAACCAACATTTGCTTTTCCATTAAGTTAACGTAGTTTTCAATTATTAGTATCATTTAAGAATCCATTGTTCAAAAAATTCACAAAATGCCGAACAAGTTTGTGAAGTTTTATATGATTTAAGTATTTTGGGGGTGGACCTAAGCTAATGAAGACTGCGATTGGTGCATCCAAAGTAACAAGATTTGGTGGATACAAAATCATGGGGGACTCTGTCTTAGATCTTTGTCGCTAAGCATATTTTGCGAAGATTATGTATTTGGAAACGGCCAATGTCCAGGTAAACAGTTTTTAAAAAAAGATGGGATTTCCTGTGAGCACTAAAACAAAAAAAGGAAAAAATGAAATGAATTTAAGTTGTTATAAAATGAATAAGGAAATAATTGGGGAGACTTAAATGTACAATGCGTTTAAAAAATCATGTATATGGGTCACCCCGATGGGTAAATAAATCAATAAGTTCACTTTTTGAATGCTAATTAAGCCGAATTCATTCACAAATATTCTTTCTATTCAGACGTACAGGTAAACGGTATTCTTAAGACAAAGACTCTACTATTATATTATCCTATCATGACTCTCTCTTACAATACGATCTCAGTTGCTAGGCAGATATGCCAACTCATCCTTAGTTACCTACTTAAAACGTAACTCTGCCTAGCAACAACTTCATGTACAATACACAATTAACAATGCTACCTGTGTTATTCTACCACAACCTTCTTAATATAGTAATTTTCTATTTATAAGATAGAGCTAGTAAATAATATGATATAGGGCATGCATATTATTTGCTTTACAGATAAAGATTTCATCTATATTACTCTTAAGCTTAACCTAATAAACCAACTACTTAACTCTAATACTTGTATTAATTATATATATAAAAGTCGAGTTAAGTTCCATATAAAAAAACAAGGAGCATGCAATGTCGTCTTTAAAAATATATCGTGTTCATCCAAACAGTGCAAGTGAATATCATATTACGGCGGCAGCAATTTGTGGTCGAAAAATGATGGATGCACTATGAAGTATGATTTCAAGTTACAGAAAAAGCCGAATGCAAATGAAGATACTCAGCTAACATTTAAGTTATTAATGATAAAAGCAGAAAATGATGTAACATTTCATACCACATTATTAGGCCTTCTCGAGTTTTACTTCACAATCTAACAAGTACTACTCGTAGACAACTTCAAGGACGATTTCAATTGAACGAAATGTAAAAATTATTGCAAACAAAAGCGTCCAAACCGTTTCGGCGAAATGTAACCCTAAAAAAGTATAGCAAAATACATAAGGTAGGAAACGGAAGGGAGATCCATGATCTTATATCCTTTCAGAATGCACAATCCACGGTATGTGTGTATAACCGTTTTGATCTAATTAAGCTCCTACTTTCGGTTAACCAATGAAATTTACTATTTCATTGGCTTTCAAAAAGACGGACAAACACGAAGATTGAGTGATGGACTTGGAGTAAAGGAAGAAAGAAAAGGATGCCAGAGAGGATTTAAAGGTCAAATGTCAAAGGTCAAATTTAAAGGAAAATGTTTTATGAAAACATTTTCCATAAAAAGTTCTAATTTTGGATACATACACTAAAATTTCGGTTTCCCATTTAAAGGCAGCTTATTCACCCAACTACAGCTGCTACTCCTAGGTAGGCTGCTAAAGATGTTTCCAAAATCCGCTCTCCACCTTGACAGCACTGGAAATATTATTCGGAAATCGCCAAAACCATATGGTGGTAAGCAGTTATACTACTATGCTATGTGTCTTAGATTAGCTAATACTGCATCAACAATAATTCCCGTCCTCGAGTGAATAAGCAATTCACACAACGTTTTGGACATCACCGCGTAAGACTGCTTTACAAAAAAAATGAATGAATAAATACAGGAATCCAACATTTATGGAGTTGTGTAAAAGTTACCATACAAAATACATGTTTCAGGTACAAAGACTTCACAAACACAAAAAAAACTCAATTTGGTTTTCGTAGATTCGAAACGGGCGAATCACAAGCTTTAATTTACTACATACTGACAGCATGAAATGTTGGTACTATTAATTTTTTACTTACATTTAGCATGGACTAGCCTGTTAGAAAGACGGTACTTACCAATGGTCCATCATATTTGCAGGTGCGCTTTATCATTTTTAATTAATTACTCAAGACTTTTTTCCTAACAGTAAATAATTTCATGAACTTTCCATTCAAGGTTCCATGGGCTACGTTTCCTCCTGAAAAGAGCTAAGGGTACATATGGATTAAAACCCCTAGCTATCAACTATGGAGTACACGGGTATTTTTATTTACTACACGAAGACCCCACAAACTAATATTCAAAGTCTGTAATAAACGTATCTTAATAGGTACACGCTTATTTGTCAGTCAAATGCTTTTCATCACTGACTGTACGCATTAAAGAATCTCTTATTCTGAGTGGAAAGCCACATTCTGCTCCTTCTGTGAGTTCCAGCTCTGATGATTCCAAAGTTGGCAAACTTTGATTTACATATTTTTTTATAAAAATTTAATAAAATCATCGATACAGACAATTTTATACAATTTAATGATTTATTAATTTTTTTTACTTAAGTATGAACAAAAACACACCGTAAACGTATCATCCAGGTCATGGTCTTCCTAATTGAACTTTGACACAACAATCTGTCAGTCATGCCAATCATAGATTTAAGAACTATATACAAACATAGATAAGACAACTCTTGAAGATTTTAAAAAATTGCATTAAAAAATCTGTGACGATGAAATTTTAAAATAAGGGTACATCTGGGACTATAGAAACATAACTGAGGAATTGTGTCTTGACAATTTTATAGTATTTTATAGTAAAATGTGAAGGTTACGAACATTAGAATTAGTACCTCAAAAGTATGTATGAGCAATGCAATGGCCGAGTATTAGTAATAGCATGTATGAGCGATGCCCATATTATATAAAAGTAATAGTAGTAATGTTTAATTTATTATTTAATCCAAAATTAAAACAGAAAAAAACTGCATAAAAATAACATTTTAAACATCAATTACACTAAGTTTAAAGCAATAGACAATGTTGTTCAGTTTTCTCTAATTTTATCTTTAACTCATCCATTTCAGTTAACGGTCGATTCGAGAAACATTTTGATTTTATCTAATAAAATATTCTGAAAGTTGAAATACTGAAAGTATAAAATAAATTAATCAAAATCTAAAAGTCAGTATCACCGTTGTGCTTAATTTACGGTCATCATACAATGAAGGTTAATGGCCGGGTAGTATCCTACGTCTTGCTTCTGAACTACTTGAAAAACAGCAAGGTTGAAAGTGCCTTGAACAAATAACGCTTCCACAAGTGATGTCATATTTATACCCCTGATTTGCTTTAGAAATGAATTCTAACCATTGGCCACGGTCTTCCGGTATTGTTGGAATTCTATGAATTGGAAACATTGGTTCAGAAGTATATGTATACATTAACTATTAACTATCAGCGTACTTGTGAAAAGACTCCTCTGTTGACTCCGGAAGCGTAAGACAACTTTGCACTATGCAGTACTTCCTCTTCATACTGGTTATAAGGGTTGAAATGCTCAATATATTGATGGATCTTATGAAGTTTTATAGTTTTATCGTGAGAGTGAGAGAAGCTATAAAACGCTTCAATTTTACTAAATTAATAGGATAATCATATATGAAAAAAAGGGTCTTATGTTTCTATAGTCCCAGATGTACCCTTATTTTTAAAATTTATCATCACACTTTTGTCTATTGCATTCCAAGGCTTGTCTTATCTAGGTTTGTATATAGTTCTTAAATCTATGATGCCAATAGCTCATGATGCTAGGATAGCATCCCCATCACCTCCACAAGCATTAACTACCCCCTGCACAAGCCCGAACAATCTCAGTCGGAATCGTAGAGTAGAAGTTGACCCGTAGTCCAGGAGAGTGGTAGTAACCCACCCAGCCTGTCACATTATTTCCCATAAGAAGCACACCAGAAGACCCGCCGAGCAGACTTGCCTAACTATCACTCTCTGTCTCTTAATATAGTTCTCGGTTTCCCGATTCGGTTATATCTCGATTCTAGTTAATATAATTTTGTTTATAACTCCGAGTTTTAGTGATACATTTACTCCGATTCTATTAAGAGAATTGAATTTTGTTATGGCTCGGATTTCAGTTATTTAATCAGTTTATTAATTTAAGTAAATGGATTACCCAAAAGTATTACAAACCCTATGCAAGCCGGCTGACAAATCTTCAATTATTTAACACAAACTAAAATAGTTATGTATATTTATTTGTTTATTTCTCTAAGTAAATGGATTATAAAGATTAACATCTTTCGCAGCATTCATTTGCGATAGAATCTTTTGTTTGGAAGGCAGCCTGATTGCCTGTTTAAAGAACAATTGCCTATTTTGGGGAAAGTTGCGACACACCTAGTCTAGTGAAACCACAATGTCGGGTCAGCCAGGAAATTAAGTTGTTGTTAATCCTGATATGCATCACGGGTATATCATTTTGACTGTAAAGCTAATTGATCCAAGAAATTACAAAAATTTATTAATTTCTTTTTCCCATATCTCCCCGCACTCCTTCTCATCTTTTCATTTTTAATGTTATTGTTAGTATCTTTGTGTTATTACTATTATTATTTTTATTCATTCATATTACTTGCTAATTGCCGGAGCAATTATTTTCGCCGTGTCGGGCGTGTAGCGTAAGCCTATAAATAGATAAGCATTATTATAATAAATCAATCAGTTCTGTACATACTATTTTAGCTCTACCATCTTCTCCCATTTATTATCATAATAGTTACATTCATCACAATACAACACATACACATACATGGTGTAAGATTAGAACTGCATCAGATAACTAGATCCAAACAATCCTTTACGAAAGTACGTTTTTTCATGACGTGTTAAAACCCAACCATCTAATTAATGTTTTAAGTCCTAATCATTTCGTGTAATATGATGATGGAACAGCAGATGCAAAACCTCTTTCCCCTGAAATTGTGTATAATTCTCCCCGTGATCAACCTAGGGACTCACTTTATCTTTTAAATTTTTTAAAACTACTATCTAAATAGTATAACCTTTTTCTAGATTTGTTTGATAATGAATCAGAGGAAGAATCAGTTAAAATTTGGTTGACTGATTCTGCAGAGTCTGAACTTGAAGCTGAGAAAAAAATGACGAAGAAAACGAGTGTAAACAAACTTGGTTTTATGAGGTTTCCGTTTTTCTACGTTAATTTAATGAATTACTGAGGAATTCTTGCACATTCTTTTTTAAGATTATTCAATCAACCGGAAAAATAACACCCACGTTAAACCATCCACAAGCTCTGAGGGCAATGAGGAGGAAATACCATCCGACGAAGATGTTAATGAGGCCACAACCCTGTTGAAGGACACGAATAGTTTCCTACAGAACTTACCGGACACGTTCACAATAAAAATGTTGTGAAAAGACTGGATTAAAGCATTTACCACAAAGAAATCAAAGCTTTGTTTAGAACAGGCTGATAAACCACAGAAGGAAGTTTTGGTTACTACTCATGCTATGACGAATCAGGCTTCAAAAATCCTGAAAAAAGTATTGTGTTTTGCCTTTGCTAAAAAGGTCATCAGGTCGGATCTCGAAATTAAGTCTACCACTACTGCCTCCCAAATTCGCATTTAGGGACACTGCAAAAATGCTAAGTGAACAGGGAAATTCATTTTTACACTACACCGGGTGCCCACGGAATCAATAACTGTGGATTTTGTTGTGAAGTACAGCAAGCCCGATTCGAGGTGAGTGAATATTTAATTTAAAGTTTTATATTTCATTTAAGATTTTATTATCTTTAGATGTTAGATTATTATGTATTCATCATTTAATGCAGGCCCACTCAGAGAAAGACTTGTCCCCCGACAGACAGGATCTGATATTAACCTATCTCCATCAGAAGTCAACGACACCTGGAAAAAAGATTTCAGGATTTGTTCAAAACGTTTCGCTTTTCCCTTTTTCAATTTCATTGTTACACTGAATTGTCGATGGAAGTATTTCCCCATATGACTAATACGAATCATAACGTATGCATCATTGTGGATGCTACTGCTAAATAAGTTTGTAAAAGGTTTGCTGAGCCCTTTGGACATAAGCGAGCTGTATCATTATACAGTTCTACTACCTCGGTATGACAGTAATGTTTCTGACCTTCCAATATTGGAAATCGACACGCCTCTCAGACATACGCATCAATGGCAGGTTCCTTTCTCACCTTTTTTGAGAGGTAATTTAAGAGGAATATTGTTTGTGCAAATGAAGTTCCCTATTGAAATTTTTTCCGTTTCATGGATACAAAAGAATTTATAACTCACCAAACGCAATCTATGGGGTGCGGCGAGCAGAAATTGACTTCAGCAAGACGCTTTTATCCAGCCAAGTCTGGGTGTTTCAAAAAAATACGACCCTCGACTATTTTCAAAAACTATGGAATGCTGCGAATGAAGAAATGACCGAAACTGAAAAACAGGATATTTTTTTAATTCATGTCTGCCGGTTTCACGCTAGAAGGTGGACACGCATAAAGTTATATCAGGTCAATAATCTAATGAGTTTTTTGTAATTTTTCAGCTTCCTGACGAAAAACATATTAAGCTCATACCCGAAAAAAACGTCCGATAATTTATTGCTGACCTGAATGTCTTGGAAGAATTCGTTTTTAAGAGGATATTCGATGACTCACTTTTACAGAAGAGTTTCTTCTCTTCTCTGTCGGCACTATCACAGGTTGTAAAAAAAATGAAGATCCGGAAGAGTCACAACAAACCCTACGCGTACTACCGACAGCTCTGAGGTGAAGTTTTGTGCGAAATCAACATTTTGTAAAGTTTTGAAGGTTTAAGGCTTCAAATTCGCAAAAATCGATGGAAGAGCCGAGATACTTCAGCGTCAGGACATCGTGCAAGGGAGAGGTAGATATTTAAAAAGGTTGCGGGAGAATGAAGCTTCTACTTCTCCAAAGGAAATTGTTTTTCTCGACGAAACTTGGATAGATCCTTAAGAATTGCCAAAGGTTGGATACCAATGTAGTGCAATCGTATAAAGGATATGGCACCTTATACGTACACACGTACAAAAATTGGACGATTCCTAAGACTTATTGTCCTCGCTGGTGTTACCGAAGAAGGGGTCGTTCCTGGTTCCGTTCAAGTATACAAAGTCTTTAAGGGTGATAGCAAATTGGATTACCAAGAAAATGTAAGCTTCTCCCATTCTTTGTGTTTAGGTTTTGAATGAGTACATTGCATATAACACATTTTAAATAACTTCAGGTTAACGGAGACACCTTTTTAAAATGGTACAAGCAGCTTCTAGTTGAGGTAGATAAAACGGGTAAGAAATACATAATTTCCATGGACAACGCTAGATATCATTCCACAACGCTTGTACCCAAAGAAAATGAGAAGAAATCTGTTTTCTACGACTGGATAAATAAGTTTAAGCACAAAAGTGCGTCCCCCATAACAATTCCACAGGATATTAAAAAAATTATGAAATGGGAGTTGGTGGAAATAGCCAAACAACTTTCTAAGTCACCACAAATATCTTCAGAAATTTATGACGTGAAGAAAGCTACTTTCTATACGGGAAATGAGGTTTTGAGACAGCCCCCATACAACTGTGACCTTAACGTCATAGAAAGTGTGTGGAAGGACGTAAAACATGAAGTAATGAAACAAAACACACACCAAGATTTGAATAAAATCAAAGAAATAGCGGAAAAAACGCTAAAAGCTTATGACAGCAAGAAAATAAAAGGGCATTGGGAGCACAATCAACGGTGAGTAAGACATAACACATATCTTACTCGAAAAAGTCAGCTTGAACTTCATGTATCTGCAACTTCGACTTCTGCAAAGAAGCGTGGGGGGAAGCAAATTAAGGGGGACTAATTGTATTTTTACGGTGCTTTGTATTCCTCTGCAACATAAATGTGTTTTGTTGTGATTTAAAGACTCCGTGCTAAATATTGGGAAGAGGATGCTTACATGGATAATACACCTCAAGAGAGCATCATTATCCCTTTGAACGAAGATGATAAATATGACGAGGAATTGGGAGAAGCTTCAAATACACAAGTTGATGCTGAGGAGGATGAAGACGTACAGGTTGAACTAGGTGGTAATGTATCTATTGATGACTGTGATCTAGACTCAGAGCATTTTCAAGATGAGCGTGACATAGGAGAATACATGATGCAAAAACCTTCCCATAAAAGAGCAAGACTGGAGTGTCTTAATGCCAGACAACTAGACTTCTAAATCTTGAACTACATTAATAACTACCAGAAATCAGTAAAGAGACTCTGAATATTTTCCGTGTGATAAGAAAACTGATACTTTAGATATTTACTATATTATACAAAATTAATATCAAGCTGTAACTTTCATTTGCCTTTAATCGTCCTTTTTGTAATTTTACCTTTACCTTTACTTGTTTATGTAGGAGGAAGTTTCAGCCAAACTCAATGTTTAATTGGGATTCCTTGTTTCCACAGTAACGTAGTTGCTATTTAATTTTTCGAAATAACGAAGTCAATCATTATTCGTTAGGGTTACCTTACCTTATAAAAATTATTATTGGCAATCACATCCAGCAAAAGATGTTTGTCACCCTTTTAAAATTTTGTATTTTTTTTGTCTTAAATATTATTTTCTTTCGGTGAGCAAGCAGAAGGCTATGACTATGCTTTTAGTTCCTACCCAAGACGGGGCTGCTGCGAAAGTCACATGCTAAGAAGAAACCGACAATTTTTTTGAAATTTAATTTACTTATTATTTTGTAAATCATATTTCATGCTTCTCTGAATAAATAATTATCGTTTGTGATTTAAAAAAATGGATTAAAGAATTTAATGGTGAAAACTTTAACCTTCAAAAACCGGAAGTTACAAGAAATCGGACCTCGAAAAAATATAACTTGGAACCTCTTCCGTCTTCCTAAATACAAAGCCTCTACCACTGAGCTACATCCCCTTACTTTCAACAATGAAAATAAAATCCCAAACTTTATATTTAGGTATAGGGCTGAAAATTTTTATTTACGTCGGTCATGATCATGGCCTCAAGATCACAGAAACCATTTTTTGTTAGATTATGGGTTCCAGATAGCTGGTTGGGGGCTGTTTACGAAATAGTACGATGCTAGATGCCAGATACAAGGATGCTGGATGACATTTATTAGGACCCGTTAAACATTGCTGGGCCAGCTATAATATTATAACACAACACAAGGAAGAAGGACTGCATGAATATTAAAACTACACTCAAATTGAAAACTTAAGTAACTGGCGGTGGTGGGTTTGTTCACTTAAAAATTAAATATATGGCATTTTCATACAGTTTAAAGCAGTTCTCCTTACAAGTAACAAACTAATTTAAGCAACTCTTTAACTGCACCAAAAAAACGTTCGCAACCTCTCCCTTAAGAATTCAAACACCTTTAAAGTGTCTTTTTCGGCTTCCACGCTTCTTTTTTCGTGGCCATCTGCAAACAAAGCATTACGTTAACTAAAGATTGGCCCCATGGTTTGCATGTAAGTTGTTTAAGCTATAATCTTAATAATCAATAATCACCTTCCAAAAATTTGCTCCCAAATTGAGGACTGAATAGATTCTTCATTACTTTCATGCTCGGACCAGCATTCCTCT
>JAQGBU010001423.1:0-13042 GCA_034698605.1 Isotoma decorata | reverse complement strand
CCATCTAAATCGCGTTTTACGGTACTTTGAAAATGTACCAAAAAAACCATAAACCTCCGAAAAATATTTTGAAATCCCAAAAAAAAAGGAAAATAAATAGGTCAAGTGATAAAGTAACACAAGAGGAAAAACGTGTTTAAATCAAATCCTAGGAAATTATAACTGTTCAAGGCTGTATAAGTTCTTGTTAGCTATTTTGAGTTGGTTATAGAACCCATACATTTAATACATGTCCTTCTGCTTCTAGTATATTTATAAAGCTTCTGTTTATCCTAAAAAACACTGGGAGAATGTTAAAGAAGGTTAATCTGTTTTTAGTAGTTGAGGAGTTGCAAAATAAAGAGAGGTAAAGAGGAGTTACAAGGGAATAGGATTATTATTGTTGTAAAAATAATAAAGAGTATTTTCCATATTTTTAGACAAACAAGAGATTATTAAATATGCATAGGAGCTTCCTAAAACCATCAGGGAAAAGAAATTAATGCTAATTGTTTTTTTCTTTTTTTCATCCTGCCTCTACCCATTCTTTTTAACTACTTTCAAAACTAATAATAATATTCACAGTTTACAAACTCTTAATAATAATAATCTACATTTTTTTTCTTATGTTTGTCCTTTTACTTTACTGCAAGAACAGGCGTAAAAAAAGGAGTGTCCATAAATCCCTTGGGGATCATTTTACTCTGGAATACAGTGGCATTTTGTAGAGCAAAGAAAGTTTAAGAAAACTCCAGGTTAGAAACAAATGTTTAAAACTTTAAATACATGGAAGGGATAGAAGGTAACAAATTGAGTGGATAGGTTTGATCCCGCTTCGTAGTTACAAAACCATTAGAAATCACCCATTTGCCTTTAACATCTCATGAATTGACACCAAACTCTTGAGTATATACGACGCTGAAGGCTTTCCAAGGTCATTAGGTCACTTTGGACATGTTTTACGAGACAGCTCACCCTTTTAAAACTCCTATTTCAATCCATTTAGCACCTAACGACATTATTTTATACCATGTTTTTTTTTTTACATCAAGACAAAAAACTCTCCCATGATTTACTAAAGAAAAGCGTTTATCTGTATTTCAGTATAAAAGTAGCTTTAAATATTGTTAGTGTAACGCCTAACGGTAATATTTAAATCCTTCCAAATCATATTTGCTAAGTATGACAAAAAATACATAAAAAACAAAACAGAAGATGTCAAGTGTCATAAAAATTTCTTAAATAAAAAAACTCTTTAGACTGAAACTACTCAAGCTAAGAGAGAGATAAAAGTGGATAAAAAAATGTGTGATGTTTTATATTGTGTTGGCTAGCCAAAAGAATAAAATGAGGTTGATTAAGAAAATATAAAAAAACACAGCTCAGTAGTCTAGTAGTAAGTGAAGTAAACAGTTACAGATTTAAATGATATACACAAAATGACCATAACCAAAAAAAATCTTTGGGTTTTCAACTTTTTATATAAAAATTATCTGTGTTGTTGTGGTTGACAAGAGAGATTATACTGTAATTCATCAAGTTACACCCTTACGTTCAAATAGAAGCCTCTTTAACTTAACTAAAATATGGTTCACACAATAGTAATAGAGAGGAATAGGCTTAAAATAAAAAAGGGGTTTAAATACAAAAATTACAGTAGTACAAAAAACCCCACATTTTATTTTATTCACTTTGATTGACCAGAGAATTATTGGATTTCGCTTTGAATTACGGTCGACGGTTTCATATTTTTATAAAAGTTTTTATACAATCTCGAGAATATTTCAGTACAGACGAAGGGATGACTGACACTGATGCTGATTCTATGGTTCTTAGCTTGAATATTTGTCTTGTACCTTTTTCATGTCATTTAGTAAAAGAAATAATGAAATGTTGGCAGGTTGTCACTTTCCAATAAAAACTAATTTTTAAATCAAAATCAAATCCCAAACACTTTACCCTTTGTTTTCCCAATGTAAACCATACAAATGCATAAAACAGTATTACTTTACAATACAATGTCTCTACAGGATGTACTCTACCAAAGTTTACTATCTTTAAATTAAATACATCTAGATTTAGATTTTGTTTTAAAAACTGCATACCTTTTAAGAAAATAATTATTCAATGCTTATTTCCTTTCTGTTTAATACATTTTTGTATCTAGGAAAAAAGGCATGAAAATTTCATAATATGAAACGTCCAAAAGTTTTAACAAATACATTTTCGTCAGCTACCGGATAAGACACTACATACATTTTATAGCAGATCTTTCCAATTAACTTTACTTGACAATTCTTCCTCACTTACATCTTCTAATAAGAACCATAATATTATACATTTGTAGCATTATCTTATCCTTAAGTAAGATAAGTAAACTCTCCTTGGTACCATTATATTATCCTGCCCACTCAAGCATAACTTCAAAACCAAACCCTTTATAAAAATATAGAAAACACTTGAAACCATACCGTAAGGGATCCATGGATGCGACAATCATTACATGAGATTTTAGCTGGGTCCAAAATAATAGAAAAATCCATTGATCTTTTAAAAACACTTTAAACTGCTACTATGTACTACTAACCCAGTCACCCCCACTTTTACTCACTAAATCAGTATCAGTTTTAAAACCCCATTTTTAATATTCCTCACAATTACCCAAAAGACAAAGTAAAACCCCGAGTAGACTTAACTCCACTCAAATGCCAAAGTACACTCGGATGAAAATGTAACACTACTTTTGAAACAATTTAATCTCCCTATGAGAAAAGTGCCACTGATGTAGGAAGAGTGACAAAGTTTCGTGAGAGTTGAGAGGAAAAAGTGTAATAAAATGAAGATGGTTTGAATTGGAAGAGTAAAGTAAAACTGAAGGTAGATTGCAAAAAAGCTTCTCTCTATATTCACTCATATTGTTTCCCTGTCTTCAACTCTTTTTGCATAATTTCAACTACTTCTACTGCCACCACACACTCCGTCATCTATTCAATTGCCAACTTACACATCCTCAAACTATAATATCCAAACTACCATTAATAATGTTAAAACTCTCTTAGGACTTTTAATCCTAGTGCCTACTGGCCGTGGTGGTATGGTCATACAAATTCCTTTATTAATCACCTTCTTCTATTTTCAACTCATTTTTACCTCTTTTTGATTTCCCCACCTTTTAAGCCTATTTCACCGTATATTAAAAGGGTACTTAAGGGGCTCAAGTATTTGAGTGTCCTCAAAACTTATTAAAACAAGAAGAGTTGCCAAAATGCCCTTAAATTTTAACTTTTAATGCATACTCATCACTTATACACGACTCCTTTATAAGTCTTTTGTAGTGTTCTTACTCAGACCTCATGTCTCTCTTTAGTATTGCAAAACAGTATTTACTTTTAACTTGTCCTTTGACTTATAGACCTCAAAAACTTCAAAGCCCTTTCCATGAATTCCCTTGTGACGGACGAGAGATGTGGAATTCCTATGATCTAGCCCGAATGTATCCAAGCCCGGGTGAACCCTCCCGTATTGACACAAACTACTACAGACTCACTACTTCCTTTCATTATATAGCATCATCCAAAATTAACCAAAAAACCAAACTAAGCAAAATTCAATCCACTTGATTTCTTGACAACCCTTAACAATCAATTTACTTGTAGCTGATACAATCCAAATATATTAGATCAAATTACAGAAAGGAAATGTATTTCAAATATAAAAATAATTTGTTCATCTCCCAAGTTATTTTCGTTTTGAACCAATTATAAAAAAAGTAAATAATGATTCATTTTCTATCAATTGAATCTGGATTTGTATCAATATCAATCTAACAAGAGTTTTAGGTATTAACATAGGAAATTAGTTGATTAGTTTACATGTCACGGAAAAAAGAATTGCATTTCCTTCCTCTCTCTATAAATCTCCTCCCTTGTATTATCTCTTAGTTATCGTATCAAATCATTTCAAAGGCATTTTACTAAATTGGATTGTTCTTTTCAATCTAAATTAAATACATCTACTTGCATTCAATTTTGATAGCTCTGAAATTTAAAAGTATAGCTATTTTAATTTTTTCTCTGTTTACGTTTTAATTATTTAATCAAGTTGGTATTTTCAATTTGCTAAAAAAGACACCTGTTTTGAGAGTGGTAACAAACTAAAAGCGTATAACAGTCTCTTTTTAGAAAATAAAAACGACAGACTTTTTGTCCTCTTTCTGAGTAAACCCTTCGTAATGATGACGATGATGAATAGAAATTTACCTGAGAAGTTGTGTGTGATTGTGCATTAATATAATTGTTGTGCAGTTGATTAATTAGATGCACACATTAGCACACATTCTCCGTCTTCCACAAAACAATCAGGGTAAAATTACCGTGAAGGAGATAAGTCACAGATTTTAATTGTTTTTAAAAATAAGTCAAGACAAAAAAGGTAGCAATTACAATAACAAAATTTTGGCGACAATACAAAGTCCCCATTAATCATGTGAATGAAGATTTCCATCTCTTTCTTCATCATTTTGTAAAACATTAAGATCCAAGGGTGCTTCGAGACTCTCTTATAGCAAGAGTTTGGTCAGTGTCTCGATAAGGTATTAGATTGACCCGTGTCACTCATCATGCACCCTTGGTCTTGTCCCACAGGTCCTTTCACACTCTTTAACCCTAACTTTAATCACACATGACTAATGAACGGACCCTACTAAAGTAGACAAACTCAATAGTAAAATACTGCGTAGGACCCCCAACAGAGTAAACCGTGTAATAAGCCCAGTTTCCAAGTCTTTACTTTTTTTTTTACCTTCCTCCATTTTTAATTCATTTGATAATTAAGAATTCAATTGAATTCTTAATATGATAAATATTAATTCTGAAGTGTACAATTTCATTAAAAATGCTAAAACTCTCAGCCTCCCATATTTTTGCAAGAAATGCCGATAATCATAAAAAAGGGGTTTTTTCGTACTTTCCCTTTGAGACTTAGCATGCGAAGCATTTGAAGGTTAAAAACTCCAAGGGTTTACTCCAAGGCTTCAAAAAATCCAGGAAGGACTTCAATTCAGAAAACAAAGTACACATGAGTAAACTTAAAACGTGATTAATGAATGCACCCTAACTCAACAGAAGAATAATATTTAAACTTAAAACTAGAATGAAATAAAATGCAAACATAATTGCACGTATTTTTAGCAGTATGTACTTAACATAAATACAAGGTGGGTATAAATTACCTTACTACTACTTTTAATGCATATCGAACATGATTTAACAGAGTTTCCCTTAAATAATGCAAATTGATGGGAAACAGAAGCTTTGTACTTTGTCTCTGCTACTACAACTTCTAATAAAAATAATAAAACACTAATTTTTACTGTCAACTTTGCCATTTCCGAATGTCATCAAGTAAGCAACAAACATTTCATTTGACTCCTCCACCCTTTCGCACATTTATTTTATTACTTTTATCTCACTTAAATCTACATCGTTATCCTTTTTCTATACCGCTGTGCTCCTACCTCTTTTTTTAAATAAAGTTTAAAGCCATGTATACAATAATAGGCATTTATATTGCATTTTTAAAGAAATGAAACAAATCCTTTTGAATCTTTTTTATTTGCCTGAGCAAGCACTTTTACAAAAAAACTAAATACTTTTACAAATTTTGAAGACATTTTTCAAATTCCACCCTCACATTCCTCAAAAAAACAGACGGAGAGTGCCCGGTGGATGCTAAAGTTTCCAAAAATTTGCACTCACTGACTGACCTGACCCCTGAGTATTAACATTTTTGGATTTAATTCAAGGCAAAACACATATTATAAAGACCACCTTGTAAATAATTCATTCAACTCACTCACTTACTAATTACTAGAATCTTATTGAAATAGCTGAATTGAAAAATAAATAAATAATTGGTAAAACCAAAGAAAATGTGAGGGTATGTAAAGTAAAAAGTTGAGGTGGGTCTCGTAGTTAAGTTATGATGATGAGAGGGAAGAAAGGACAACCCTGTCGTGACTTTTCATTAATATTCATAACAAGAAAGAGTTGAACTACGGGACGGGTATTTTTGCATTCAAAATTCTACACTAGTAGTAAAAGTAGAGGTAGGTTTTTATACCACATATCTTTTATACTTTTTTGTTTTATTACAAACTACCCATTACCATTTTACCTTCTTATAATAATTGTTTTATTTATTGACATAATCTCAGCTTTTACTTAATATCACTAACTCTAGACAAGAAAAACACACTTGATTAGGCTAGTTAAGAAAGGATCGTGTATATATAAACGTTCTCCATGTTATTAGATGAAGTTTGAGCTATTTACTAGCAACTCGAGGGTCTTCAGCGTTCTTCTAGTAAATGTGAATTGATAAGCATTACCATGCAACGTTTGAGGTAGGATTCGAAAGCGTGAAGCGTTGTCCCACTTGAATTTTTGAAATTAGAGTAAACTCACGAGCTTAACAAAGACTTATAAAGCGCATAGACGTTTATTTACAAACAAAATTGACCCAAAGCGTCGCTGTAGCTCCCCTCCTAGTTCCTAGTTACACCCAGTAGTTTATGAACACCTGTTTTTAGAATAATATGGAAAATATGCAAAATAATTTGAGTGGATTGAGAAAGAGGAACAGGGCGAGTCTACCTCTCTCTCTCTCCATGCCAAAAAGTACGACTCATCACTAATTTTAATTAGACATGCATGATTTCCTTCACTAGCCTAAAAATCAACTCGGATTTTAACAATGAATCGTGGAATTCGTGGAGTAGCTCAATTCACTATTATTTCTACTAGTTTACTACCAAAGAATAATTACATTGTGTGTTATATTTAAATCGGGATTATTTGCAAGTTTTGGCTAGGAGTGTGTGAGCATAATTAACTTTTGCTTTACACATTTCGACCCTTCTTGAGGGGATATCATGTGGTTGGGATAAGGGTGTGGATGAAATGCCTATTATATAAGCCCTATATAAGCCCTTATGGAAAGGGTTGTGTATTCTAATCCCTGGGAAAAGTAAAAAGTCCCATGGGCATTACACTTCTTATATTATAACCTACTACAGAGAATTCAATAGTTCAAGCCTTTTTGGGGGAATTCTTATAAAAACGTTGCCTGTGTAGAATTAATGGGAACTAAAATGCCTAAATTTGAATGCTTTCTTAATGAAATGCATGATTTCCTGTTCAACTGTGATAAAACTATTTGAAGCATATTTCAAGGCTAAAAACCAAACTGCAACATTTCAAATAAAATTGAAACTTTTTTCAAAAATTACTTAGATTTTCTATTTACATAGAATGGCATGAAATGTAATTGCAAGACTCCACTACAGGATGACAAGACCTTTGACCCACCCTAGATACTAGATATAAAAAGGGCTCCGGCACATACCTTAGGGTTTCTGTATTTATCACGGCACATATGACAGCTAAGTGGATGTCGACTAACATCCTGACTATTTGATCCACTACCACAAACAACTCCAACAGCCACATTGTTTGAAGTTCCGATTGTAGGAAGAGACACAGAACCTGATGAAGACTCCTTAAGAAAGGCTAATGGGTCGTTGTTACTGGAGATAACAAGACTGGTCACACTAGTCGGACCATCTCCACCCCCAACAACTGTCGACATCATACCCTTACGGCTACTGTAGTTATTATTGTAGTGGGCCTGTAAACTACTATAGCCCAGACTTGTAGGTGTGGTCGATGTGGTCAAACTCCCTGAGCGACTTCCTCCTCCTCGAGAGATTTGCTAAAACAATTTTAAACAATTTATTATTAGATTCATTTATCACATTTTCATCTTTTCATAATCTTAAATATTTTAAAAATAAAATGTCTCAAAAAAAGTCTCAAAAATTCTTCGAATTCAATGCCAAGCTTAAATTCAAATTCCAACACGTAATCAATGAACGATTTCTAAACCACCAAGAAGAATTTTATCTAAAATGTTTAAAAGTAAAATGTATTTTTTTTTTTACTCCTACTTGTTATTTTTCTGTGCATTCATACTTATTTGACGATTAAGTCGTAAAAGTGATCAATGTCTGTGGGGGACACTTAGAACAGGATGTTATGAATGAACCCCAACTGATTTCTAAAGAAAGCTCAGAATTTGTATTAAAACTGAATGAGTAGACTGATGAGAGACGCACATTTCTTAGCAAAACCTAGATAACTCTCTTAATAATATTATAAGTATACCTAGTAATAATGCTAATAATTCCCTTATTATTATTAGATTCCTTATTTAAGTCTGAATGAAAGAGTCACATTGTTGATTGTATTCACTGCCCTACTCAATTAAGTATTCTCTCACGAACAATGAATGATTTTCTTATCTGATTAGACTTTTAATCCACCATGTACTATCCACAGCACACTAACAAACACTGCTAATTCACCACAAATTCACCACACATCATATATTATAATAATATATAACACATTTTCATTGGGAACCCATTAGGGTCGTTTATAAATTCATATAATTAACAAGTTGCTGAATTTGCAATCAACCCGAATTCCTAATGCGTTTTCTGAAGAGTATTTTCAACTTTTTTAAAAACTCACACTTGTTTTCAAATGTAAATGTTTTCCTTTTGGTAATTTATGATATTTTTTGAAACTCTGTTCATGAGATTCAATACTGGAGTCCAATTACGATTTCTTAGTCGATATAAAACTTTTCCCTAAAAATCTCTACACAAGTGCATTACTCCCCTACATAATTTTATTTAACATTTAAAACCCCTCTTTTGGGCTTTGGATAATGTAATAAACGTGTGCCCTAGAAATGGTTAATTAGGAATGAATATTTATAGCAAAAGTATAATGTAGAGGTAAATCCATTATTTGTGGGGAATAAGAATAGCCCAGTTGTAAAGAAAGAATGTACACACGTGTATCTGTTTAAATTGATCTCTCTCGGATGATTATGCAAGTGGGTAAATTAGTGTTACTGATGCTCAGTCACGAAGTATAAGTACACTCGACATAATCAACATCCATGAGTATTGAATGATTAGCCAATCACACCTTTTCATCTTTATTTCCAATTTTTGTACAGAGTTATTTAGAAATTTAAGTAACGTGCTTATAACCCATTGTGTCAATAACTCCATTAAGAATAGAAAAAATTGTTTGATAATGATACTAATAAAGTGTAATTATTGTAACTTTGTGATATGATGCAGGGAAACAAGGAAAGTTACTCGATAGTAATAATGACATTCATTAGATGAGGGTCGTTTAGCCTCAATGTGCTGTAACTTTCTTAATGGCTTTTAGTAGAATACTGTAATGGGAAAGCATTAATGGTAGAAATGACCCCAGTTGTCAAAGGTGAGGATTTGGTAAGGTTTCGGGGGCAAGCAAGGCATGTTGCATGCATAATATGGATATAGGGTGACCATCCGTCTCGGTTTTTCCGGGAGATTCCCTGGTTTTCACACCCTGTCCCGAAGTCCCAAAATTTTTCTTGTTTCAGATACGTGTCCCAGCTTTTAATTTAAGTTTTTAAATCATACTGACTTCAAAAATTCTAAATATTCTACTCAGACAAACCGGTGCACAGGTCTAGTATCGCGGGCTAGGAAAGGTACATTATTATTACACCTAATATTATGAACAGATGCTATTAGTATTAACATCCTAATTACTACGCATAAATATATTTAGATTAATGTTGCCCAGCTTATTTCATACTTTTTTGCCTATAATGCTTAGTGTTTAGTTTAAGAATTTAAAGACCTACAAAAAGGACGAAATTCTATTCTCGGCTGGAATGAAAACTCCCCACATGTGCCTTGTGTTTGTAGTGGTGAGAAAATCCTGAGTGGGTTTAAATATGCACCATATTATGGTAATTGAAAGGGATTTCTAAAAGTGTCCCATTTCCTAAACGATTAAACATCGAATATGACTCCGTTTGAAACCCAAACCAGGTGCAAATTATCTAAAAAATTTCAAATAGAGACTTTGGATTAATAATGAATGAGAAGAAATGTTATTCACATGCTTGGAAACGTTTCTTTGATAAAAATAAGAATATTTTAGAAGGAAGAGAAACTAAAAGAGTGGAATTTCTGCAAGGAACTCCTGGACAACTCTCTTTGCCCACTGTTTACATTTAATTGGGGTCATCATCGAAACTACAATGTTTATTCATGGAGACAGACCATGGAATACAAACACATCAACAGATCATCATCATCATCAAAACCTAGTTAAGGTTTAAACAGGATCAACTTATTCTATCTTCACTCCATTTATTTCCTACAAATAGCCAAATAAGAAACCCTTGCCATAATAGTACGGCACAGAAAATGTCTCTTTTTACCCCAAATCCCAAATGTTTGTACAGAATCAATAAAAATAGTATTGATTTACAGGTTACCTACATTAAACCTAAATCCGCACATTGGAATTGCTGGGGCATTTTGAGAAGGTTGGGTTTCTGCTTTGGTTCCCTTTCCCCAATGCAATTCACATCATCCTCATGTAAAACCCATAGCACTTACGGAAACAACCGCAAACATTGAGGCCTCCATCCACTATGTATTTGCATTTTGTACAGGTCGCACCCTCTATCAAGATAAATGCAAACCTCTTTCCATTCCTCATTTATGCATTGAGGAAACCCAAGCTAACTTTTCTATTCAGTATGGAACTATGGAAGACAAAGGACAGAGGATGAGCCCAATATACACAACATTTTTACCATAATAATATGTACTTTGTGTCAATGAAATATTCTTTTTTTAAACTAAGAAATAACTCACTTCTCTACAGTTAGTTAACAAGGAAATTAAGACATTTTCATTTTTACTATCATATTTAAATGCTAATTTTATAATTATCTCCTCTTCTCTTTGCAACTACTTGTCCTTTTCCCACTAATTCAGGTTTATTCGGCCACTACAACCACTAATAGGTTATTTGCATATATTACTTAGGTGCCTATGTTCTTCCTGTATCGAGCTTATGAGATCAAAGAGTACATCATTTCCTTACTATAATGCTCTAGCTGCTATGCTACTCATTTAAACTAGGTATTAACTGTGGTTTTTAAGACTTTCGAAAATGAAATGGTTTACACATAAATTGGATAAGGTAAAAGTAGCGGCATGGAATTTAAGATGAGCTAAGATAAAGCATAGACTTATCAAGAACTTGATAAGAGATTAGAGGGGGTTTTTAACACTTTGTCGTTTCTCTACTTTTACTTCTTATTAAAATAACACTCGTCCCTTATAGTGGTTAGCCCTCTTTTGTTTAGTGTACCTAAAACAGACTAGAAACTCAATCGTTAAAAAAAACGTTTTAATCTTTCAACTTGGTTGGTTTTTCAATAAAACTTAACTGTCTTTTCTTATTTATTATTTTTGTTTGGAATTGATGCTGTAATATTTAAAACATGAGCAAGGAGGGGGAAAATGAATGTGTTTTTAAAAATAATTGGAAATACAATGCTTGAAATCGTACTAAAAATTAAACTACCATGAACCTCGATTTAACACCACATCGGAGGATAATTGTTTCAAAGCAATTTTTGAAGCCAGTTTAACATAAGAAGATACAGGGATTTTTAGTACTGAAAGGATAAGAAGGAAAGGTCTATATCCCAGTAGGGGTTTTAAATCGACCTTTACATTATATTGCTTATCTGTCGCTTGTGGAAGCACCTTAACTAATTTTTCTTCCAGTACACACGCAGTAGGATAAGAATTAAGACTAAACTTGTTTTTAAAATGTTCTCGCACGTTTATTATTATAAAACTGGAATGATTTACTTGAGCTATTCGACTTAACGACTTGCAATTCTTATTCTAATACAGATTTAAATTGGTAGCATTATGTATTTTTGTGTACTTACTATTTACTGTAATTAAGTTTAGGTTTTTGTTTTTAGCAAGCCTTCGTGAATGCATCATTAACAAAAGTCACATCCTCATAAATTTCAATTTACCTTGATTCCTCGTGGATACCAAAACAGAGCCAAAAACTAATTACAACTGGACCATATATAATCTGTTCGAAAATCACGTTCCCAACTTCTTTCAATACAACGTTCCATTAAAAACATAACAATTCTGACCCTGCCCTGCCCTACCTAACATTTCTATAAAAACAATAACCTCCCGAGTCCAGAACCCTACAAAACCTGTAATTAAATGGATGCACCTTAATTTTCCTAAACACCTGCGTACATAGTAACTCAACTCATAAAAATAGCAAACAACCCTACAAAATATCATCATCCTCATCTCTTTATCCACCTGCACAACAGTGTAATAAATAATACAAATAAAAAAACACACTGGATTTGATCAAACAGCTTTGAATACATTCAAGAGAAAACCGACAGAGAGCCAAATAATTATTCCAACAATAAAATCAAATACGTAATAACAATAAAAAGAATAAAAAATGCTCAAGTGTCATTATTTATTGAATAGCTTTATGGCCAATGGCCCTCTTTCGAATGAATCAAACTGCTTAGAAAGACAAGACTAGAAATGTTGTATTTCCATTAGTCATTATTTTCCATTGTACTCGAGATTCACACCTCACTCACTTTAAATTGTTATTATTACTTTGATGAGACTACTTTGATATTTATTGCAGACGAGTCAATGAATTCAAAAAACGTTTATAAACAACGTGTCACAGTTTCTTTTGAGGGATTGAATTACACTACTCTTTAAAACATGGGTCCTAGTCACCCAGTTCTTTTAATTCTTGTCTGAAGTTTTCAGCATTTGGCACCATCATTTATGGATGATGCAGTGAGAAACATAATAAATTTGTTATTGATCACGATCATCTTCTCCCTCTCCTATTACCTTTTTCTCTATCTAAAACCAAACTATATAGACAAAACACATTAAATTGTTTTATTGATTTTATGGGATTCTTTTTTTAAAACCTTACAATCCTATTTTTTCGCTATGACAAAAAACAAAATACCGTAAAACGCGATTTAAAACCCCATGGGGAGTTATTTTTTCAACCCTCCAAAAAGGGTGGGGCTCTATTTCGGG
>JAQGBU010001422.1:0-13052 GCA_034698605.1 Isotoma decorata | reverse complement strand
ATTGCAATGAAAAAAACTATAGATAAAAAAATTTTAATGGTTTTTTTTGTCTTTACTCGTCATTTGCAAAATAATTCTCTTAAAACACTGTTGAAAGAAGCCTTTTGTGTAAGATACATGTTTGTGGGGCGGGGGATTATTCCGGGGGGGGAGTTAATATTTGAAACATCGTGAAAACCCGGCGGAGTTATTTATGGGGGATTCTATACCGGGAAATACGGTAGTTCGTCAAAATTCAAAATTTTCAAGAATTTAAATGTGAAATGTGGTGAAGTTGGTGTTAAACCCAGGCTCTGTGGTTTCTTTTTTTCTGTTTCAATTATTCACATCAATTTTTTTACGTAAACGATATTTATAACAGACCTTGGGAGCTATTTGGTGGGGCGAGAGCTACAATCCGGGGGAAGGGTCTAAATCGAGTTTTACGGTAGGTATGAACGAATGATGTTTGAAGGAAATAATCAATAATTACTTGTTAAAATTTAAATAAATTAAATGGTTCAACACTGGCTTACCCTGTTTTCTTCATTCAAAAAAACTGTGTAGGTACACAATAAACTGAGTCCTGCTATCAAAGCAGGATATATCTGAAAAAAGTTAAATAATTTTAAAAAAGGACCTTGTTCAAACGTTACGTTTGAAAGTGAAACTCTAATCGTTTCTTCAATTTTGATATTAAAGAAAATAAATTCCACTTACAAATTGCAAAAGAGTGAAAGTCATAACCCAAAATTTCAGAGAGAGAAAAAAACTCAGTTTCTCTCCAATCTTTTTCATTTTGATTTTGAAATGTTCCATTTTTCTGCTGTCAAATTATGAACTCCAATGTTTTTAAAATTTACCTTAGTTTTGCTACTTATTTATTTACAATGACAGATTTTGCATAGAAATGTCTGCTAGAGCGACTTTACATCCCAGCAATGTTTTAGAATAGCCAAAACCTCAATTGCGACTGATTTAGAATGGTATTTTGCTTAGGCCTACTCATCATCAGTGAAAAGATACAAGTCTCATGTGTAGGCGTACATAGTGTCTATCAAACAGGAGGGGAAGTGGAAGATGGGTTGGATGAGGGTGAAAGTAAAAAAGAAATGAATCCTTTCTACAGTTTCCTAGAAGTACTCGACACACAAATCTGGATTCGCGAATCCATTAAAAATCGATAATAGACAAACTACAACCAACCAATTCCAAAAATATTATTCAAACAGGCAAAACTGTAGAGACTAAGATGATGCTGATGATGACTGTGATGCAAGTTGAAATAAAATCTTATTATTTTTTTGCAATTTGCATAAAAATCCACTGACACTACTCACTCAAGTTTTATTTCATTAGAATAACGTTTACCAGTATTACAAGATTAATTAGGCTTATTATTAATCAAAATCAACACTTCATATAAATTTATGGTTATGTGAAATCAAAATGTACATGCTGTACATATTCGTACTATTAATACACATGGCGTACATTTAACAACTTTATTTCGTATATGTATTGTTATTTCCTATGTGCTTATAATATATACGGATATAAATGTATAAACTAACATATATAAAGTTTTAGGGGAGTCAAAACTACTTTCTTTCGAGCACCTAAGCTGCCTACGGCACTTATTACTATACTTTTACCATCTTACAGTCCGGTTTGATTTTCCTCAAGGGTGATCTTGTCCTCGGTTGTTTAGACGTCTTATAACTGTTTAAACTTCAGTTAAGGAGACAGCTTCTGGATATCTAAAGCCTAATCTAAATCCTAATGCCTAAATCATATCGTATTGGCGTACGATTACGATGATTAATGTTTGCCTAGGATATGCACATAAGTTACTATAACCTGGCGTGGTCGATTAATCTGACTCTATTAAAAAAACATCTTTTGAAATGCCTGGCATACTTATGCAACATGCTTTCCATAATACAATCGAGAATAGTCCATGAATCGTTGAAAATTAAAACTAATAATCCAAGGAAACTATTCTTCAAATTCTTGTTTGGCATATTTAAACGGCCCTAGTACAACTAGCTACAATGGTTTCAGGCGTAAGCTTCAAAATCATAGAGACTTAACTAGCAGGGGAACAATAGGTTCAAAATTAACATGAGGAATTTACTGGAATCCTCGTTTTTAAATTTTACTCTGTAAATGCTCACGTTAATAATAAATGCTACATAATGTACCCATAAACACCTTTCAGATAGACAATTAACATTTAATGCATGCACACAATTACACTTCTTACCTGATTGTTTCTCATCTATGGTTTTTAGAAACAGCACAGAGCTATTTATCTTCTGACTTTTAGTCATTCTTTTTATCATCAGTAGCAGTAGAAGTTGAAGCCAAACCACGCTTACGTTTTTGATATAAGTGGATAACAAAAAAATAAATAAAAGAGCTGGCTGAGTCAATACCAACGATCAAGTAAACGCTCCAGGAATTCGGAAATTTTGAAATAAGGGTGGCATTGTATACCAACCCGCCAAACGCCGCTAGCTTAAAACAGCCAACAGCAACGTTATTGTCCCGGGTTAACGGTCCAACTGTCTATAATAATGATCGGAAGATAAATTAAGTCAATACAATTATAAACAGAAAACACAACACAAGTACTAAAATTGTATTACCTCATTTCCAACATCAATCAAAATTTGAGAAGTGACAAAGACGCAAACGCTTTGCACGAAAAACAACGGAAGCCAAACAGTGAGTGCGAATGTCAGCGCCATGTATCTCATTTGCTAAATTTAGGAAAAAACATTAATTTCAACTCAGTATAGTTAATTACCGTTTTTGTTTGTAAAAAAGGCAAAACTAATACAATATCAGCATCTACATTTATGCATATCAGTTACCTCTCGAATTTCCTCATGACAAAATATTTGGATCATGAAGACAAAGGAAATTATGCAGAGTACAACACTTCCAAATGAGTAGCACTATTATAAAATAAATCAATTTATTTATAAAAAAATCAATTAAATATTTTGAGTAGCTGAAATGCCGTAAAGATTTAAAAATGACTTGCCATCTGCAACATAGACATGACCATTGCCCAGCATTTAGAACGTTCGGTAGTGCTCCACAAAATTTTTAACTGGTCACGCAATTCCTGCACGTAGTTTTTGAGACTTGCCATTTTTATTAAAGTGTTTTTCTAAATCTTTAATAACAGTAAAACAATTTATGAAAAACTCTGGTTAGATTAACAAAACCTGCTTGACTTTAAGAGAGGAGAGTTTGTTTCAATTTGATTTTGTAAGATAGAGAGGAGTTATTTTTTGTCTAAACTATCCGAATGCAAATCTTGGAGTGTGTGCACTAATTTAACAAGTACTGAAAGAGCTGATAGGCTGTAAAAATAAGTGTGGAAGCATAAGTGTCGACGGAGATGTTATTCCTTTATCATTGTAGAATGAATAGGTTATTTTAAGGACTTGGAGTTGCTGTCGGAGAGACTGGGGACTTGCTGTATGAGAGAGTTGGGCAAATTATATTAGAGAGTAGGGATTCGGATTTCAGATTCGAATGCCTTAACCAACCTACATTCCCACAAGTAGTAGTGAATGGTGATAGTCACTATAGTTATCACGAATTCACCAGTTGATGAGATTTATATTTCCTTTGATCTTTGTAAAACCCAACAACTTGTTGACGTCAAGTTTGACCCATATACGCGTACACTTTATAATATGAAGAGCATGTGCTGTGGCATTGATAAATTATATATAATATAATGAAATATTAATATGATTATATTATTTTTTCAGTTTTACCATTGGCTGAAACTCTGTCCATGTTTTCCTACTAGGAAGAAACTAGACACCCTATTTTAAGTCTTATAATACCCCATCTCAAAATTCCTTCGGGTTTTAACTCGAGCCTAGGGCTTATGCAGTTGGCATGTCTGTGGGTCTGTCTGTCCGTCTATCAGTTTGACTTATAACTCAAGACCGCTTTAACCGCTCCGAACGAAATTTACAGCATACATACGTGTATTTAGCTAAAATCAGAAACCAAATGCAATTTGGGTCAAGGGTCAAGAGGTTGGCCTGTGGAAGGCACAACTGCCATGCAAATATGAACTCGAGCTTTTTAAGTCATTGTAGTAAGCTGAAAGACTGACCTTTGTATTGGAGGTTATAAATAACTAAGGTACATAAAATTTGAAACCAACTTAATATTCAAGTGATTTCAGTGACCCCACGGGTTTTTGACGACTTTCAAAAACCCGTTGGGAAACGGGTGGTAGAAAGCTTCCTACTAAAACCTATAGGTAATACTGACTGAAGGCTTGTTTTATTCATCTTTTGCTAAACGGAATACACAGTTAAATTCTAACGTATTAAGTAATTCAAGCTTGATTTCGTAATTTACTCACACTTGTGATAACTTTCCCACTTGAAAAGCTACTCGAGCGTTGATTAGGTGGGGAAGTGGAACCCAAAATCATCTCAAGTCAAGAGGAAGGAGTATATTATGAGCTAAGAAGGAAGATGTTGCCCACGAAGACAAGGATGAATCAATAATAAAGTAAATTAGAGTTTTCCTAGCAACTCAGAAACTCCATGTATAGGGGTTAAAGGAAAGTAGTACATCTATAAAGTAGAGCTATGTGCAATGAAATTGAAGTGTTTTTATTTCATAGACCTTCTAGCTTTTTTAATTTATTTCTTATGACTTTTTTGATACTTATTAATGCTGGTCGATACAAACAGTATTTACAGTATTGTGCGTCTAGTTCTATTTCTCCTTCCCGAATAAACTACATTCAACTTCAACACTTTGAAAGTTATACGGGAAGCGTTTCCAATGTTGCTTTGAGCAGTGACTATAAAACTTATAATTTATGAATACTTCCTTCTTAAAATAAGGGGAATAGGATTCTAAAGCTCTAAAGCATTTTTAATTGCATTCGCTTCCGTTTAACTACGCCGTGAATTCAATGATAAATAATGCCTATGTTTTAACATTACTTTATTGACCATTTCTTAGTTATGTATTAAAGCGTTCACTTATTACCTCTTTTCAAGCAGCTGCATATTGTTAAAGTCCTAAACATAATTCAGGACAATATTTATGATTCGGAAGAAATCAAGAATTAATTCTTTCAGCACAATATGTATGAGACGAACAACAGAGCAACAAAATTTTACTACTTTCATATTCAATCTTTTCTATACCATGAGTTGTGTGAAAGTTCTGATTTCATTCTACCAGTGCTGTAGACGGTGGCCCAACCGCTATTTTGTTTTGCTAGCAATACAATACACACAAGAGGTATAAGAGCCCGGATACGGCCTTTTCGGTGCGGTGTTGTGGGTTAGGTAGGTACTGCTGAAATAAGGTGATGGGAGTGTGTCGCCCATTTAAATGTTATCTCAGGCTATTAATGGCCAAGCTATGTCTTCCTTCTTATTTATAAAGTACGTTCATCAATTTGTATAGCCCCGGTGATGCACATTCCATACCCATTCAGCTTTGCCCAACAAAAAATCTAATTGTCAATAAAATATTGCTCTTTGTCGCACTACACATAAGTCTGGTATGCTGATCCAGGGTTTGGTCCACCGGGTCAACATAACAGAAAGCGCTTGAGATTTGAGACGAGTCCGGTCTCTGCTAGTATTAATTTAATTAACAAAATGTACAGTTATTAAAATCAACATGTGGGAATGCCTTACATATGAATTTAATTACATAAAACAAATCTTGAAATTCATTAAAAACTTCTACCATGAGCCTTCACGTAAATACTGAACGAGGACACAGCAAAAGACAAAAGTGTCACTCACTCCAGGAAAAAATCCATTGGTTTTGCTGATGGAACCCAGTAGACCAGTACGCTGTATCACAATATCTTAAACCCAGGGTTTTTCTTAGGTGAGGCTTGAAAGTTGCTTTGGGAAAGCAGTTATAGCGTAGCTTCGGAAAATTTACACCCTATGCATCTCGTCGGGTTCTGAAAATCCTCTCCCTATCAAAAATCTTCTTGTCTTACTTAATTTACAACCTCAACTTATTAATCAAAAATGTAGAACTTCGTTGTATTTTATTAGTAAAAAATTGCTTTTCAAGGTTATGTATTAGTTTTAGGGTGTCCAGAAATCATAAAAGAAAAAACCAGGACACTTTTAACCAACAACCGTTTCAAATACCGTATTATTAACTTTCAGCCCCCCCTGAACTTCCTATACACTAGACTGCAACCCTCCGGCCAGGTTAGGGTTTGAAATATGTTTTTCTTGAAATGCCTTAGCCTGGTATTGAACAATCCCTGTATCTACATTTCTGTACTATTCAGAGACTCGGAAGAAATTAACTTGATAGCAGGAAATACAATATTATATACGTTTTTAAATCTTCATCAAAAATATGCACTGTCCACTTCTTAAGCTAAACACTGATAAACATTAAATGATAAATAAAATCGACCAAATTAATTTAAAGAATAGTAACATATCTAATAACTTAGTATATAATGAATAATAATATACAGTCTGCATTATTATATGAGTAATACAGAAAACTAACATTCCAAAACTAGTGTACATAAAACCACAATGCTCTTATACTTATATCTGACCTGAGATTTTCATTTGCACAACCCGTTTAAAATGAAACGTTTCCACCAGGGATTTTTTAAATATTTTTTAAACATCATATAATTTATACAAAACTAAACAAAAGTTATACTGCATTGCGTACTCTGAATGACTTTTGTTTTCAGTATTTTCCTATCCAATTCTTTAAACGTACACTTGCGTACAAGATAATTAATGAACTAAAATGAATTAATGCAAATGACATGTTTTTGTGAAATAATAAAACTGCTTAACTATTTTCCTACAACTTATTTATGAACAAACACCCATTTTTAAATGTGATTAAATTCAGCTAAAAATTATCAATCGTGGTGAAACTAACCAAAACGGTTTCCTATTTCATTTAAACCATGTCAATTGGGAAGGTGTTATTCCTCATCTATCTTAAATCTTAGGCTTTTTGTTTTTTTATATTTAATTTTATTACTAAATTTGGCATTTTGCATTATTAGAATTTTGCACTTAACCTGTGAGTTTATTTTTGAATTGGTGATACATAATTAAACGTTTTGGGACTAGAAAGGATTCTTTAATGCTAAAATTATCAAAATGAACAATATTTGTTGGCAATTTTATTTTATTTGTTCGTTATTATTGAGTGGTGACTTTGTTTTTTCATCATTAGTAAACAACGATTCGGTAATTTTTGCTATGATTTTCTGAAACGAGTTAAAATACGTATTTTATGAATATCCTACCGTGGAAATTGATATACTTTTATTTTTCCAAATTTTTGTACTACACCATAAAAGAATCGGAAACTAATTGAATTCGAAAGAAACTTGATGAATAAAATAGATGAAAAGTTACTGAATATGGAAAAAAGCTTAGCATCCGAAATCAAGTCACTTTCGGATAGAATGAGGACTATCGAATCGGGAATGGCAAAGGTAACTACACATTTTAAAGTTTAAACTCTTCTCCAATCTGTAAATGTTATAGAAAAAGTAATTCGGTAACAAATATGCCTTTTCATTACTGTTCAACAGTTCAGTCGATTTTTATTATGAACTTCGTTTAAAAATCCTATCAATTTTTTGTTAACATTTTTTGGGATTCTAATTTTGTAATGTTAAACTGATTATTAAGTGAATAAATCATACCGCAAATACCAAGCAACTTTTTAACTTTCTTCAACAAAGAAAAAATACGCAGCTACGAGTCTTTATAATAATTGTTATTGAACAACGATTAACTGTATTTAATTTCATACACAGAATATCATTCATTACACTTTTACAGGTTGAAAAGAATGCAGAGGTGGCTATAAATGTAACGGAAACACGGCCTTGGACGACCAGTACCACCACCACAGTAGGGGTCTTTAATGTTCAATAAAATTACCTTTTTGTGTACTTTCAATTTAAATTTTGCATTATTAACAAGAATTTTAGCGAAGCTTTTAATTTTCTAAACAGAGTAAACCAGGACTCCTGAAAAGACAGATGGTTGAAAAGATTTGTAAGGATCTGAAACTACAGTATAATTTAACACAGAGCGATGAATACTTCATACAACCAGATTTTAAGGGCAAGAGTAATCAAACAATCAAGGTATTTTTACTTAATTAGAAAATCTACCACTCTCTGACACCGTGCAAATTAAAAGTTAGAATTGAGTTTCAGTTTCAAATAAATACTTTAAATCTTCAGATTTATTGCGACATGGAAAATGATGGAGGGGGTTGGAGCGTAATTCAGCGTCGGGGTGTACGGGATGTTCCAAAAGCAGAACGAGAAAGCTTTAACCGAAATTGGACGGAATATGAACAAGGATTTGGTTCAATTCTTGACGATCATTGGATTGGTGAGACATTTTAAACCTTTTTTCCCTATTTTAAGTATCATTAAAAAATATATACCGTAAAACGCAAGATAGAACCCCTCGGCAATATAGTCATCCTAAATATCTCCCCATGGCTTGTGACTCGTTTTAAAACAAAACCTTGCTCCTTAATATTGGCCTACCCATATATTGATAATTTTGATAAAGGGCTTCTACAAAAGCCAGTTTAGTTGCAAAATGCTAAAAAATCCCATTGTAAATGTAACCTCTACCTATTTAAAGGGTTAAAACAATATAACAACAGATTCCCACGGGGTTCTCATTCTAGTTTCACAGTTAGGCTTTTTACTTTTTTATATTTTTAGTGTACATATATTCAGGAGCAACCAGCAAATTTAAAACTACTGTTGTTCACTTACAGAAATGTAAAAATTGTTTGTTCTTTTGTCGGTGGTTTTGCTATCTGTAGTGTCATCCAGCCAATATGATACAAAGAATACACTGCATTTTATTAATTTTGATCCAATGTGAAGCTACTCAATTACATTAAAATTTTCACTGTGTTCAACGAATAACTGAATCTTCATGAGTTTTTTTAAATACTCTTCATGAGTTGTGCTTTTAATTAGTGTCTGATTATTACGCTTAGACGCTTATTGAAGATCGTTAAAAAATCTCTCATACTCATTGTATCACCCTGTTGTGTTTTATTTTAGGTCTCAAGAATATCCACTTGCTCACTAATCAAGATACTTGCGGATGTGAGTTAATGGTTACTTTAACTAAATGGGATGGAACGATTAAATACGCAAGATTTACGACTTTCAACGTTTCCGGGAGTAAACAAAATTATCGTTTGAAAATTCTTGGTTATCAAGGAAATGTTACAGACTACAATGAAGATTGTAAGAATTTAAACTTCATTAAAAAATTCTCACTGCTTAAAAAATTAAAGTTCTAATTTTTTTTTTTAATTTTCAGATGCCACAATGCTGGATAATGACAACATGCCATTTTCCACTTTTGATAAAGAAAACAACGAAGGGAATTGTGTAGCAAGGAGGGGTGGTGCTTGGTGGCATGAATATTGTACTTCTGTAAGTTATTAGTGCCAAAAAGTAAAATAATTTCATCATTAAAGTCGAATTTACAATGTGGAATTTCTAGGTAAATCTCAACGGAGAATATTCGGAAGACGGTCAAAAAGGGACACGAAATGACGAAAAGGGAATTTATTGGTATAGCAGTGACACTCCCGAGAAATACAGTTACCAGAAAACACTCATGAAAGTTAGATCAAATTGTTAGGAGTTGATCTAAGGAATAGATTAAATTTAACATAAATTCACTCTCTAAATAAAATATTATTTTCAAGCATATTAATAAGTTAACGTTAAACTCGAATTATACGCCCCCTCATTCTAAACCCTTTGTATAACTTCTACCCTTTAGCGGGCGTGGAAAATATATTTCCCTGTAATATTGCCACACCCTCCTTGATAGGTCGACGCAACAACCCACCATGAGGTCGTAATTCTTGTTTTACGGGCATTAAATGCAATAACAGAAGCACAACGACAATAAATATAAACCGAGAAACCCATTCTGCCTTAGGTGAGACAAAATCACAAGAAAAACATCAAAGAAACATAACTGGCTCCTGCTGCACCAGGCAGGGCACTTTCATCCATCATAGTTAATAGTTATAGCTTCGCCTGCTGAGTGAAACACAAAGAATCAGTTATTTTTACATCTATTTTTAAAAATATATTATTTAAATACATAAATATTAATATAAATTTATATTTTATATTTAAATAAGAGAGATTTCCATTTGTTAACTATACTATTATAGGTATTTCAACTTAATGTATTTACTCGGATACAAAATTAAAATACTATAATATTAATTCTTCTTCTGGTCTTTTGATTTTTAATATTATTTATCAATTTTTCATTCAGGGTCATGGAAAGGAAATACATACATAGCAGTTAATGGAAATTAATCATGTTTTATTATATTAATATGGTCGTTCTTATTAAATTGCTTTAAGGTTTGCTGTAAATGCCAATAATTTTTGATGATTGAAAGCTCACAACTGCATGATTTTTTTGGCATTCTTCATGTCCCAATCACCTATTTTCAGTTTGCAATTTGAATACTATTTAAGTGACCATAATAGGTTTAAAGGCCGAGATTAAAATTGACATCTCAAGGACTAATCCCTATTTCAAAGATTCTGTCGTCCTAATTTTTGTGTGTTTTCTTTGGTGGTTGAGTTTTATTTATTCCTTATTTATTTAGACTCTTATGTAAGTCCTATACAAACTAAATATGCTTGAAGCGTCATAGATTGAAAAGACAGTAAAAATTAAAATTTATTTTCTTGCAAATATTATTAGTAGGGCATTTATGGGTTAGTGGTACAGTTAAACACAGCAAAAGCCTATTATTCCGCAATATCATTTAAAAAACTATTTCATGAGTTGTTTAAGGAATAGCTTTTCTTAAATTATCAAAACGACGTTTCAAAATACAATTTGTGTATTTTTGGGTTAGAGTAATAATTTTAGCGTAACTCTTTTAATTCGTTATTTGGTTCATTTGTTTGTTTCCCATTTTTATCAAAAAGGCTCTATTGAGTATTAAATAAATGTTTATGGTTTCTGTTGATTTACTGAATTGTTAATCAGTTAATCTACATTTTCACACTCCCATTCCGTTTGGCTTTTAATACAAAATATTTTAGGTTACTAGTAGTGTATTATTTGATCATTTCATAATCGTTTAAAATTGTTGATAAATAATTCACTCTGTCGTGAGCTTACAGTAAGCAATTTCAAGCTCGGCCTCTTATCAAATACCGTATTTGACTAAACAGAGCCCCTCCCCTGTAACCGCTATTCTTAATAATTTAATGAATTTGCTATCCCGGGGATTACAGCTGATGAATATTAAAAAACCGTTTGTAACGAAACATTTTTTATACAATATTATACATATATATGATAAAAACTGTTTAAAAGACTTACAGTTTAAATCTTCTAACTAGTCATCAGTTTTTACCTACCTTTGCTTATGCAGGACAAATTTCATTATTAAAAAAATTCCACTTTCAAATCTGTTCAGAGTTCCAAAACTTTTTTTATACTTCTTGAACAGGTTTTGGTCGATCAGCACCATTTTTAGTTTCCGGTTGATTCTTCAATAACAAAGGAGAGTATGAATAGATTGCATCAAAGTAAAGAACTGAATTTGTCATGTCAGTTGCAAGAGAGATCCATCCTTGGTTTGTCACATCTAAATAGTTATACATATTCAAATAGAGGATTCCTCTAGAGAAAAATTTCAAGATGAGAATTACAAAATTTGTACACTGGCTGCTATCCAAATTTTTTGGCTGAAAAATTTTAAAAATATCTTTAGTCGAAAAACCTTTATTTTTTTGAGCTAATTTTTGGGAAAAAAATGTCAGTACCATTTTCTTTATTTTGTTGAAAACGGAGTCAATCCACCAGTGAATAGGATATTCAACAAGCATTATTATAATGCAACTGAATACAGTGGCTATTGTTGGCACGATATTAATATCCTGATCAACATTTAAAAACAAAAGTTCTGTTTCAAATACATTTGTTTCTGAATAGTGAATACTTTCTGAATAGTGAATACTTTCTGAATAAAATAATTCATACATTTTACATAGTCAGTATAAGCTTCACTTACTTCAAGATCTCCAGCCATCAGCATTTGAAAGCTGTAAATGGTACAAAATGCACAAAGTAGAAGGGAGTAGTGCTGAAAATTAAAATCGTTTGAATTCATTAGTTTCTAAATTAGGGTTTTTTGTACCAACAATATTTTTACTTTAATCTTACAACTTGAAAGCGAGTAAATCCAACAATCCAAGGTTGTTCTGTTTTAGTAGTAAGTAATTTCCTGAGCTGTCTGAATTTGCAGCAAATTATTTTTGTAGCATTTTTGAATAATTTCAACTCTCCTGGAAGTTCATTGGATTTTTCTCCAATTTCAAGATTAAAGGATTTAGTACAAAGGAATAATTTGTAAGTGTAAAGGAAGGAAATTCCGGTGAAGACTAGGGTATTTGTAACATCTGTACTTATTAAAAACCAAGCATCTTCCTGAGATCCACCTCCAACTTTACGTAAAAATATTTCAACAAGTAGGGCTGGTATTTTGTAACGAAAATAGGCATTATGTTGGTACCGAAGCATCCAAGGGTTTATCATATCTTCACTCTGCAATTTAAGCAACAGTTTTTAAAAAACTTAAAAATATTTACATCTTCTTTACATACATGTTAATATTTCGTTTTTTTGAAAACTTATTTTGAAGAGTCCTTCTTTGAAATAACATTTTTTAAGAGAATTACTATTCCCAAACGAATTACCTCACTAAGATGAAAAAGCGCAATCATCATATGCCATCCAATTCCAAGTTGAGCCATCATCCACAAAAGAACCGTTATCGCCAACATCATTAAGATCGATCCAAATTGATTCTATTGAAACAATTTTAAAATCTTTATAACTCCAATAAAAGTAACTCCAGTTACAATTGGAGAAGATTGCGGATTAAGGGATGAACAGATGTAATGCAAGACTCTTCACAAAGTATCACCGAAGCTTAATGATTTT
>JAQGBU010001421.1:0-13053 GCA_034698605.1 Isotoma decorata | reverse complement strand
ATAAAGTATCTGTACCTAGGATCTCCTAAAATTCCAGATTATCTAGTACTTTGTACCTAAATATCTGTTTCAAATTTCAAGTATCTTGTAACTTATATCTAGATATTTGGCTCGAAGAAAAGCAATTTGTATCTTATATCTAGATACTTTTTTGAGTACCTATCCCATCCCTGCTTTCATATATCCGTTTGTCATGGTTTATTTTAATTCTATTACTGACGTGTTTTAGCCCTAGCCTAGGGCTTAACTATGAGTTTGGTATGACTGTCCGTCTGTCTTACGATAACTCTAGAACGGCGTGACCGATAGGCATGAAATTTTGACCACAACTGTGTTAGACCAAATCAGAAACCGAGTTTGAAGATGGGTACTGTCGGCCAAGGGGTTGACCCCTACCCCGACCGGTCATGCAAATTTAAGCAATTTTTTAAAAATCTTCATAAAAAGCTGAAATTTGGCAAAGAGGTTACGAATAGCGAGGTTAAATGAAATCTGGAGCAAATTTTAGTTTTGGTGGGTTTTGAGTGACCCCACAGGGTGACCCCCACTGGTGTTTTGAAAGTCAATAAAGGATGCTGAAATTTTGCATGGGGATTAAGAATAGCAAGATTACATGAAATCTGACGCCAAAATTAATTGTTTATTGATTTGAATGTTCCCACAGGCTGATAACCCCCACCGGTTTCTGAGATTCAATACTAATAGCTGAGATTTCAATGTACACGTTAACGTCTGTAAATTCATATTTCAAATTTTATGCCATTTCATAAATCGTTGGTAGGCCTAAGCTCGGGCTGAATCTAGTGGCACAGGAAAGTTTTTAGCCCGAGCCTAGGACTTATTTCAAATTTGGTATGTCTGCTGTCTGACAATAACTCAGGAACGCTGCAACCGATTGGAATGCAATTTTGACCATAAATGTGTTTTGCCAATTCAGAAACCGAGCTCGATGATGAACAATGTGGGTCAAGTGGTTGACCCATGGGGGGTCTAAAACCCACACCGGTCATGTACATTTAAGCAATTTTTGAAAACCATCATACAACGCTGAAATTTGGTATGGCGGCTACAAATAGCAACGCAGCCCGTAAACTGAAGCCGAATTTCAGTTTTTTGTAATTTGAATGACCCCAACGGGTGACCCACACCTGTTTTCGAAAGTCAATGGAAGCTGAGATTAAACGTTTAAATCTGTAAATCCGTATTTCTAATGCCATTTCGTCGATCGGTGTAAGGCCTAGGCCGTTTGTGCACAACCGTGCAAAAATTGATACTGGCAAGACATAAATAAAGGCAATCAATCAAAAAGAAAGAGGCTCGGGCCGATTAAGTTGCACAGGAAACTTTTTCTGTGTTGCATCTGAAGTGAGCAAAAAATCACTCAAAATAACTGATTTCGTATTGGATGACTTTCATGTTGTAAAAATCGATAGAAAATGACCAGTTGACCTGTTTACCAGCTATCCAAGATTATCAATATCAATTAATACTATATTTAAAAATAAGGTTTTACTTCCGTATAAAGTCAACATAAACAAATGCTTTTACATTTCGTTTACGACAAGAAAATATGATGAGAGATTTTCCATAATATCAGAACCCTTCATTGGACACTTATTATACCGAATTTCACAATTATTAGCATCGCTTCTAGAGAAGCTTTGATTATTTGACCAAACACCGGTATCTCCAGACAACACAGCTTCTTCAATTTCAAATAAAAAGTTATCCGCACGCAAAGTCTCATTGTTAGAGGATGCTTCTTCCACCTTTTTGTTCTTTTTGTGACTTATTCCTCTCCTGTATTGTTTTAAAACCAAAATTGAAACGTTTTCTCTTGATTATTCACATATTTTTGGCATTTGTAAGGTATAAGTGTTAGTAAGTATAATATTCAGTTACCTTTTCAAGGTTGATATTGTCTTCAAAACTTGAAAAGGTAGTTGATATCCAGAAGAATGGTGCTTTTGAATTTGACATAAACTTTTCAAAAAGCAGTTGTCTACATCTAATCGTCTTACAGCCTGAAACAATTTAAAAAAAATATTTTGCATGATTTCACGAAGCCGAGGTCTATTATTGATTGTCTGATTGATTGGCTTTTGATTTTTGTGTTACATGTTTTTCAAACAAGCTAGTAAGCTGGTTGGTATGTTTGTAATCATACTTGACTAAACTAGATTTGATAACCATCAACACTAATAATTACATCTTCATTATATTATTACCTATTACGTCTCCAAAATTAAAGTAGACCTTAGAATACTTCTATTTTTTACAATTTTTTACAAAAGTCAACAGTTGTTTCGGCAAAAAGAGGACGTTTCAGCACGCGGCGGTTAGCCGAAAAAAGTCGTTTCGGGAACAACAATTTTTAAGTAAGTCGTTTTGGCGACTATTAATTCGTTTCATTAAACCTTCAGTAGCGCAGTAGTAGTAAAAGTTTGACTGGGTAAAGGCGCGTCACAAACGGTATTGTCCATTTAAAATGGGTTGGCATATAAATTTTATGTTTACATGTTTTGCAGAGGAAACCTCGGAGTGAAGAAAATTGTTGCCAAAACGACGTTCTGGGAAAAATTAGTGTTGCCGAAAAAAACCCTTTGAAAAAATGTTTGTTTTCGAAGTGCCAAAATCGTTTTGCCGAAACGGCTATCGCCAAAAATCAAATCTATAAAAAGCATGCAAAACTATTCCCATCTTCAAGAAAATCAAAACACTTCATTTTTTGGATTGGCACTTATGTTTAGTCTTTAGTATGAAGGTATATGGAATAAGGCTAAAATCTTACAGTTAAAACAGTTTCAATTAAGCGACGACCACCTTCAACCTCTTTGACTCGAATTGCCTCTCGACGTTTACGGTTGGTAACAGCGGTACTAAGAAGAGTCCCGTCACCAATCAATTTATTCAGCTCCAAAGGTAAAATTAAGTAGTATCTCATCATCATTATCTACATTTTCAAGCAAACAAACTGGCACTCAATCATTATAGAATATCCATACCCTGCCCTTGATGACGCATTTATGTCATCTTACTTATACGTACATTTTCCCCACATTATTTCAAGATCACACAAAGTATTATTTTTAAATTGGACATCTCTCGTTAATCTATGTTTGAAATTGAACAACCACAAAACTCGAATTAGAGCCCCCTGAATAACACTCCCCATGCCTGACTGTGTCTTTTTGAAGAAATAAATTCCCCCTACCTAGTATATAGCCTAACCAACCTTGATAATTTTGATTAACTGTTTCTACAAAAGCCAAGGTGTTGTAAAATTGAATTGATTGTTGGTATTTTATTTTTAATGGCTGAAACAATAAGCCCTATGGGCTTCTAATTCGAGTTTTGCTGTACCTGGAGTTACGCTAGATGGGAAAATTGTAAACTATGTAGCATTATTATTAAAAATTATATTTTTTCAGATATAAAGTTTTTTGACTAGGACGAAATGTTTGAACAAAATAAAATCATTTCCCACAAGAATATAGTTCCACCTAATTATTTGCTCTTGAAAGACACCATGATCATGGAGTTCATCATGCATGATTAATTGATTAACTTCCACACAAATCTGTTGGTATTTTGTTTTGACAGAAATAAAACTTACCTGAAGAAGGACAAGCCCAACCAAAATAGCCTCAAAATGATTGATACGATAGTACCAGGCACTGGTCATTGAGGTCATTGTTACCCTTGAAAAAATTCCTCCTACTTCCTGAGATAGAAGTAAACTAGTCACCATTGAGGTCAAAGGGTTTCCAATAATATGAGATGCTTCACAATATTCAAGGGAGTTCCACATTTTACTTTTATAAAGGGTAGAGTTTTTTTCAGGTTAGCTTTTTTTCAGGTTAGAATTTTTACTTTTACACCTACGTATCTTCGAATAGGGATTCGCTTGGACAATGGAATTACTCAAAGAAACATCACTGCCGACTGACATACAAGTCTTGTCTCTATTGAGTACATAAGTGCAGTTACAGTTACATTACAATGCTTTTCATTAAAAAATGTTGTTTTGTTTGTATAACTACTAAACACTTTACTGCAGTACTAAAGTTTTTGGATATGTTATGATACGATGTTTTTAAAATGTAGAACATTGGGACTGCTATGAATTTTAAATGGATGGAAAGAAGCACAAATATTGTAAAATAAAAGGTGTTAATTAATTGAGTTAACTTTCTGTACATCTAATAAGAGCCAATAAGGCAGTTCTCCTCCGAGCGAAATGAATTCGAGACCAGACCCATCATCGTGTCTCCAAGAATGCTTTTCTTGAAAAACTTTCATCTTATCATATATAATACAATCAAAACATTGAAGGCATATGGGACCTCAAAGAGTTTTTTTTGGATCTCCTCTCTCATTTCTTAGCTGATTCTGTTCTCAAATAGCTCATTAGAATTCCCGTGCTTTAATACACCGGTGGTCACTTTATTTTGAAAAACAAACTCATTGCAGAAGAAAAAAATGTTTTTTTAACTCTTTTTTTGTTTTTGATTCGATTTTGCTGTCATCATTAGAATTCTCCTGACAGGTAAGTTCATGAGTGGTGACAAAAACGTCAAAAACAAGTTATTGACACGGTAGTATAAAAGAAGGACAGATAATTTCAAGGCCATGGAATGTGAGTACCTGCCTGTTGTATAAAAATTGCTAGTCGACAACATATCGAAAAATCCATGGTAATTTTGACAAGTCTGCTAAAACCCGTTGCATAAAAGGTACAAGTTGTAGTGATCATGACAGGAAAACTTCCCTACAATTACAAGGGAAATTTCACAAGTTTCTGAGCGACCACAAGTTTACACAGTGCTATAGTCTAAGTCAGGCTTTTACAAATTGGTATTCGTTGGCTTCGTTTAAAATTTGTTTAAACTCGGACAAGTACTTTTCCGACAAGACGTCTCATTGCCGTTTTGTAACTTGTTGCCTTTTATTTTATGCAGACCCCAGGGTTATATTAAAAATAGCGTACAAGGACTACCGTAATGACGTCCTTGATTTTTCCAAGAGGGAATCCTCAAGAATTTTACCCTTAATTGTACCTAAAAAATTTAATTCGGAAATTTACAGATGTTCAATAGAGTACAGGACTACTCAGCTATGGAACAGCCTTCCAAAAGACTGGGCAATTGGGAAGTTAGGCTTTGAACAGTTTAAAAGTAGATGCAAAAATAATATGATAGCACAAAGAAGGGAGGGACAATATGTTATTCCTCTAACTCCCTGAATTGTTAAATTGTTATTATACAAACAATATTTATATAGTTTCTTTTTTAACAATAGGTTAACATAAAGAAAGAACATTCCTATTTGTAATGAATCCGGAAAGACAATAAAGTTTAAACAAACAAACAAACTAAATTCAGGAGTACCTGTCAGGTCTTAAGAAGTACCTGCCAGGTCTTTTAGAAGTACCTGCCAGGTCTTTTAGAAGTACCTGCCAGGTCTTACGAAGTACCTGCCAGGTCTTAAGAAGTACCTGCCGGGTCTTTTAGAAGTACCTGCCAGGTCTTTTAAAAGTTCCTGCCAGGTCTTTAGAAGTACCTGCCAGGTCGTAGCATAGGAGCACCTTTGTTGACAGTATCATCAGTCCTAGACCCCTGAAAAGTTGTAGATATAATGATTATTATATGATGATATTACATTGAGCAGATAGATCATTGGTAATTGTTTTTAGCACTTTTATTTTATAAAGAATCGAAAGACAGACATTAAAACACAAATATGAAATTTTTACCATTATTCACATCTCGAAACACTTGAAACTACTACCTATAGACAAGCCACAATTTGTCATCAAAATTAAAGATTTTTGTAATAACAGCTAAATTTTCCAGATAGTTTTTATACTTTGGCAATCAATTTTTAAGCTCATTATTTCTTAGTCTAATTGGCCCAATGACAGTTATATTTCAGATTTTAATTTTAACATAATAATTAAAATAACATTTTAAGATTGCTACATAGACCTTATTCTTACTGTGACAGTGGGATAATACATGCATACTGCGCTGCATGTATTTTTCTTTCAGGTTTAAGAAAACATAAAATATTTCACGAATTGGTTAAAAACTGAATCTTAAATGACATTTGTATGCATATCTCAGGGGTAAAGGTAGAGTGCAGATCTTGTAAATAAGTGACAAAATGAGAAATGAACATAAAGGGTTGAAATAGGTATAAAGCATAACTCATAAAGGTTCTGTAAAGAAAAATCATGGATATTTTAAAGTAGAACAAAACTAGGAAATCTTGAATTTCCAAAAAGAAATAAAATGTTATGTTTAATAACCGGAAAGTTATTCTTCAGGATCATCAGGCTGGAAAGCGAGATTATCAAATCCTTGTTGAAAAGCAGCAGCGTCGAATTCACATTCACCACCAGTTTCCTGGTCTTTATTGCCTTTGCATGAACAAAGTTGCCGAGCAAGTCTTAAAACTACTAGAGGCTCGGACACAATCCATTTGATAAATAATTCCGTGATTTTCATTGCTCTGTCTATTGAGCCAAGTTCTGGAATTTTCTCGTACCAGTTTACTGTCAGCATTAAATGAATCCGAGGATTGTATGCCAGCGCATCAAAGATTGCTTCCCGAATCTGAAATTTAAGGGTTTACAAAAATTCGTTAGCTTTGAAATTTACAATTTTGCAAAGAAACAGTTTTTAAAATTGCATGTCCATTTTTAACGAGGTGCTTTCCAGCTATAAGGGAGTTTACCTTAGGTAGAGTTTATATAAATTGTAACAATGAGTGCGACCTAGTGCTACAATTGCAATCGAAGCCCTAGACGCATTAAGAAAATTTAAAAAAAAATCAGTCGACTTAATGGGGTGAAATATGGGTTGGATGAGTTGGTATAACAAGATACAGTGGAAAAGACCTAATCGAATTATTTTTTACTTTCTTGTTGGGAATTCAAAATCGATATGGGGATCCAGAATCCAATTTTGTGTATGAACGCGTCTAATTTTATGACATAAATGTTTGTGATATTAAGTCTCTCTTTTTCTCCCATTATATGGTATAACGGTATATATAGCTTATGGGTAATTAAGATATGAGGATTCAATTTTATTCTGTTCACATATCGTCAGTAAGTAATATGATGCGTCGAGAGATTTTTATCGATTGGGCTCTTTGCAATAAATAGCATTGATTTCAATCCTTTATTTCCCTGAGATATTCAGTGAATAGATTTGCTTGGTGAGTTTCTTATGACGGCTTGAAATACGAGCAGTTAGGAAGAAAGAAGAAGTCCATGTTTAGAACAATGCAATGCAACGGGTTGACGTAATTTTTAGCATAGACTAAAATAATATAGAAAGCTCATTCACATATGATGGGAGGACTCGTTCATAAAAAAAGTTACAACGCTGGGATGATTTAGATGACTATTCTTTTTAGGTTTGAGATGAGATTGTTACCAAGCGCTATTCTGGATGGATGAAAGAACTGCTTAGGGGTTTACACTTTGTCAGAACGTACCCTTTCCTGTTCTTGCAATCTTTCAAACCCTCCGGAACCATCTCATTCCCTCAAAAAAAATGTTAATTTGATTGTAACTATCCACTATAAAGGATACAAGTACATTAAATCATTTATGAACAGCTAACTAGGAACAAAATCTAAATTTCAGTAAAAATGTAAAACGTGGATAATGAAACATTTCTACTGCATTTGTATATTTTCTAACGTAAAGGAACCAAAGAAAGGTCCAGCCTTTCAAACCAAATAAATATCAAATGTGAACAAACAGTGTCACCTTTAATGGTTTTAACTCTTTTTGACTTTTAGTATTTGAAAACTAAATGCTATTATGCTAGTCTTCCAAATTATGAAATGAAAAATTATTTGATAAAAATATGACCCCTGCTGACCCATACCAATGAAATAGGTATGGGTTGCATAAAAATGTTGACTCATTTATGAAAGAAAATGAATGAAAATCATGATAATCTAGATACAATAAGGTGCCAATGTCTAAGGATCTTAATAAAAAAGGAAAGAAACTCCTTGTTCGTTTCTACATCCCTAGGAGACTGTCTTGCATTACTAAAACTATTAAAGTAAGCTAAGAGGCAACAATTCAGTAAAATTTACTTTAGCCAGGTGATTCGGAAGTTTTTTAAGCTTCTCAATGTCATCTTTGGTGAACTTAAGCCCTCCCTGAAGTTCGTGACAGTTCAGTTGAGTCCTCAATCTTCTTCTACGTTTCGGCCCCAATCTAGTTTTCTTCTTTTTTTCCTGACTAACAGGTGGCTGAGGGTGGTGGTCTTCACCAACCCCAACCCCTTCATCGCTTGCAGATACATTACCTACAGAAGAACTGTAACGTTCATTTATAGGGAGCTTGGGAGTCCGCCATTGCTTACTCTGTCTTGGGAAAGCGGCCCTTCGAAGAGCCCTTTGCCTTCTCACTTCCTCAGCAGCTTTTTGATTCATTTCTTTAAGCTCACTTGGCGTCGGTGGTGGTGGCAAAGGGCGAGAGTAGCAGGAATTGCTTTCCTCATCACTGTCCTTGGAACCAATTGGAGTCGTAAAGTTGGCCTCATCACCTTCCGTGCAGTGTGATTCGGATAGTTCACATTCAGAATCGCTTGTAACAAGTGAGATTTCCGAATTTTCCGAGAGAAATCCTTCCTCTACTTCTTTAAGATCTTCAAGTTGTTGAAGATGCTCTTCTTGCTTCTTCTTTAACTCTTCACAAAGCCTTCGAGCCTCAAGGGCCACTGCTTCAGCTTTATTTGCCATTGTGGTCAAAGGTACGAGGATCTTTTTTTGAATTTGCTTGAGCTTTTGTTTGCGACCCTTTCCTCGTCCCATTTTACTTCATCCAGTGTATATACTATGTGGGTAAGTAAAAAATGGATGTAGTAAAAGAAGGTTTTCAACAAGGAGTTTTACCAAACTTTATGAGATTTTGTATCATTTAGCACAAAACTAACATTTTATACTTTGGATGTTGTGATAAGTGATTTATACTTCAGAGGCGTGGGGTGACTTTCAGATAAGACCAATTGTAAAATTTTGTTTAAACGCAGGCTTGATAGTTTACTGTTACCATCACCCTCATTCCTTCAACATTACAAAATAGACGCCAAAATTTATAAAATTTAAGATATCCATGACAATCCAAATCGTATTTTAAGTCTAAAAAATAGTTTTTTAATTTCAAAAATTGGGGATGCTGGATAAAGAATTTGTAGTGTGCTTTTATGTTTTGTTTTTTAAAGTCACGCTGGAAAGTTAATGTTTTGTGATTTTTACCATGTTTGATTCTTACCGAGCTTGAGGTTGATATTGAATATAGAAAATAACAATGGATGTTTAAGAAATTATTTTTAATTGCTGTTGTTTAAAGGTCTCGAAATGCAAGTATTTGTCGTATTAAAAGAAAAGCTAAGTGTTGAATGAATTGCTCAAGCTTTTTCTGTGTCCTCTCCGGGAAGGGTAAGTTTGGACTAATGAACGTTGCAACTATAAATATCTGATCTATGGATGGCTTTGTTTTGACATATTTAATCGAACCTTAAACAAGTAGGAACTTGCCATGAACAGAATATTTTTATAATTACTTACTAGAATTCTTTCGTCATAATAATAAAATGGGCTGATTTTATTCAACTTACCATTAATGGTCGTATAAAATGCATGTTGCTACAAACACGAAAGAGATATCAAACATCAATGAAAACCGTGAAACGAACCAACTTCGTGCTAAATTACGAGAAATGTCATTATAGTCATGGCTAAAACATTCGAATCATGATAAAGCTGTATGGGCTTATATTTCTTTTCATGTCAAAATCATTTATTTTATGGGTCCATTAAGACACATGTTCGCGATTTATTTTGTATTGAACTAGTAATATTTTACTAAAGAGATCATTAAATTTAAAGGTTGATCATAAAACAAGTGACACAATTTGACCACCAACGTTTTGTTAGTTTTATAACCCTAACATTGCTAGGGATTTGAAAGATTGAAGACGAAACATAAACGGTAAGGAATATAAGGTACATTCTGTACCAAACTTTTTTTGAACTAAGCATCAAGCTCTGTATTGCGGAGTTCAGAGAGAGAAGTTATTTCAACTTCAAATGTTGCAAAATTAAATTACAATCTTTTCAATGCAGAATATCGAAAAAGGTGGTACTCTGATTTATAAGAATCCCCTTACACAATGCACTAAAATATTTTTTGGCCTGAATATAATCTGTAAGTGATTGAAAGGAGACTGGAATAATTGTATTAGAAAATAAAGGGTTAGTGCTGATATAGATTATAGATAAGACTTCTGTGTCTGAGACTGATCTCATTTGAAATAAGAAACCTCGCTATCTCTCCTGACTATAAAATTTTGGCATGCCATGCTCATATCCAACATTCACAAAAGCTCCAGTAGATACGGGAGAATACTTAATGGCATTGGAAACAGAATTAAACGAAATCTTTGGTAATAATAACATTAAAAATTTAAATAGGCAAAACAAAACTGGACGTGGGCTTTGACTTTTAAGGATTCATAGGATAGTTCATAATTCAACTACCATTAAAAATTATTTTTTTAATATGCATAACAAGATGAGATGACACTTCCGAACAATGCATACATGCTGATAATAAGTGTCACATATTGGATTGTGACCTTGGGGGCACTCTAGGACAATGCTTCTGGAATTTTACGGTCAACTTGAATCTTCAGTTTCCCCGAATTCTCCGAATCTACCCCTTCCCACAGAGATAAATTCGTTTCTTTCCTTCAGTTAATTTCATGCAAAGTAGAGGCTTTAAACCTTGAACATTCATCATATTATTTGAAATAATTATACTATAATGTTACTTATGAATGAGCCCCGCCCCGTTGTGTAAGTAAGCACCAGAATGAAAATAATATTGGGTATTGTTTAACTTAATGTGCAAGGCTAAATTATCAATACTAGAAAATATAATGTTATTACTAGTAAATTTGTCGCAAGTTGAAGACACTAAAATAACATTCAATTCAAGTGACGTTAAATCCTTCCCCAAATCAATCATGCAGGTTAGCCTGATTGATTACTTCATTAGAGATGAAACCAGAGCCTCCTTAACGATTTTCATGAATAATTGTAATGTTGGTTTGTTAAAAAAACTTTGGTATAGGAATTACATGCACTACATTGGTGTGTATACTATTTATAATCGCTTAGTATCTTTCTTCTTTCATATAAAAAAGATGCTTAATATGGTGCTAAAACAATTGAGGTACTTTAGATACGGCACTAGCAGAACGAGGTAAATCAAAATCATTAACAATAGTTATTATTATTAAAATTGTGCCCAGAAAGAGTCGAATTCCAGGAGTTTGAGGGTTGAAAAGGTTATCACAAACTGTCTTTGTGAGGGCAAACAACCCAGACAGGAAATGTTTTAGTAAACACATACTCTTCTTGTGGGAAATGTAAGTATGGTGTAAGTTAAATGAGAGTTAATAATGTCTCCTTTCTTTGACTAATTTCTTAAGTGCCACCACAATCGAATCACCGTCTATATTATAATAGTTACGTATTACAGCGGTGTGTTGTTTATTTTACGTTGTGTACGCTAGTCTGATTCCTAAGTCTATGGCCTAATTTGTATTTCAACTTAATTAGAGTTATGCAATGATGCTGGAGCTAGCTAATAATGCTTAGAAAATCTTTAATAATATTAAAATATTAATTATATTGAAAGTCAGTAATTTTAACGAAAATTTATCAGGGTTTAAAAACCCAAATTCCAATAATCTTGTCAAATTTGTATTACCATTAAAATAACATAGTTTATGTAATTATTTATTTAATCTAATTGGTTAATTGGTATCCATAAGTCATGCAAACAATGTCAATGGTATGTTAGCCTCTGCTTGACCCAGTCCAGCCTTGAAATTTTAATACGGTTCAGAAAGTAATTTAAAATACAATCCGGTGCTAAGGCTGTTCTTACACTCAATACAATGTTATACAAAATGCTTTTTAGTTCAGACTTAAAATTCAAATCATGCTATAGAGATTATGAAAGAATCGGCATTGGAACGGTTACAACAACAGTTTCTAGATTTATTAGTGAAAAAGTTTTTTATTAGTATGCAGCCAAAGGCCAAAGTTATATTGCTTCTACAATTTCATGCTAAAAGTAATTAATGCTTTAGATCGTCAGAGATTGTTCTGTTGAACGAATATTAAATAGCTTAAGTTGTTTTGTTTTAAATATTAAATTAAGTGTTTAACAATAAATATATAACATTAAATCAATAAAACGAGACTGAAGTTAATTAAGGTTACTTATTTTAACTTGCACCTCACATTTGACCTGTTATTGGGCCTTTAATAAATATAATTTTCTCCATCAATAAGTTGATACAAACTTTGATCATTGTCCACACAAATATTATCTTACTATGAATTTTTAATTTCTTTTTAAATATATTGTGTGCTTTTTATGTAGCCTAAAATGTAAATTATGTCCCAATGTTTTGGATTCAATTTTCCACAACACGGTATTTTTGTAAGATAAAACAATCATATTCTCCCCTTTCTTATAAAAAAAACATAAAAAAAAAATTAAAATCCCATTTGGATCTATTTTTATGTAATTATTTCAGTATTTTTAGTTCTGATTAACGTAAAATGCACGTTTTTATTTTAATCGTGAAACATTTTTGTTTGTCTATTATAAAATATATTATGCAAAAATAACTTAACGGCTCTATGATGTAGCATTTAAGGGGGAATATATTTCCACGGGGTGGGATTCAAGTCTTACGGGGACCGAAATACAATGATTTTTGACTTTACGACTTAACTTTACACGAAAATAATAAGCAAATTATGTTTCAATTACATTTAATATATGGTTCGCGTAATAATCTTTACTAATGCCTAATAAATGGGTTACTGTTGTAATTACCCTAATTCCCGGGCTATAAGACGTCCCGTTTCATAAGACGCAGTGCTCATTTTTTACTAAACCGCATCCAAAAATATTGCATAAGACGCCCCTTTTTATAA
>JAQGBU010001420.1:0-13059 GCA_034698605.1 Isotoma decorata | reverse complement strand
TAGATAATAAGTAAAGGCATATAATAGTAGTTAAATTATTAACGGGGAACTAAGTATTCTTCAAGAAGTGGAGGATAACAATCGAAGTAATCACATACTTGACTTCCTCTGAGGCAAGTATGACAGTTCGTTAAGATCGCACCCACTATGTACTGCTTTCTTAGAGGTTGTAAAAGCAGTTTTTGATTTTTCTTGAAATCAAGGAATGCAAACAACTGAACAATCTTACCAAATCCATACTCTACATGTACTCTAAGAGCGGACATATGCCGATTGAACTGCATCTGGTTTTGAGACAACTGCTTGCGGTTTTTGTATCCAATTTTAATAAACTTTTGGTTAGCATAGCCAGGGTCTCCGTACAATGAAAACCATGTACCATCATCCATTGTGAAAGTTCTTCGCATTTCTTCAATCAGTGAGCTGATATGTAAGATAGCAGAATCATGTCTTCTTCCGTTGATTGGTCCATCTAATCGACCAATTAAGCCATTTGGGTAAACAACTGACTAATATTTTAATACATGGCTCTTCTTGTACCCAATGTACTGCAGGTGCTGATCTTTGCTTGGTCTACAAATTGATCTCGCAGTACCATCAATCTGTCCTACTAAATTTGAGTAGGTAGAACCAGCGTTTGTAAATGCCTAAAAGTGTGTTTTTAGTATATCAACTCATAAACAAAATTTAGTTATTAAGTTAGGTAGGCATTTTTTCAAAAACCTCAGTAAATTTCAGAAGATCTTGTTTCTGAGACCATGGGTGGGCCAGCGAACGAAGCAAATGGGAGAATTGAGCAAAAACAAAATTTGTCATCCATTTAGCGATGCGAGACAAATCAGACTCGTGCCGTCCAAAGAATTTAGATAAATCGCACAATCGGTTGGGATAACAAAGCCGTCTCAGCAATACACATAAGCCCTCAATACCTTTAAGCAAAAGTGTAAATAAGTGGATTCAAGCGTTTTCTGAATTCAAAAGTTCAAATTTGTAAGCAACAAAAACCATTAAATAACCTGTAAATTATACTCCCTCCAAAGTGGTGCAAAGCGCCGGGATTCCCAATGCTACATGAACACGAGCAATCTCAACCTTTGAAAAACGAAATGACTGTTCAGAATCTAAATCACTATAATTTTGCAAGTCGAACACTTTCCTGGCACGGATATTTCTTACGTTCCTAGCCCTTCTAAGTTTTTTAAAATCCAAGTAATCCGATGCCGATATCACACCTCGAAGACAAAGTCTTCTTAGCTGTTTATTGGTATATTTCATGTCTTACGTAAGAAATTACGTATAGAGTTTTTGCTAACTAAATTAACGTATCCGTAACCGTAACGATTTTCCGTGAAACTTACGTTGCGTATTTCGTTACGAAATATTTTTGCTAACTCTTCATACGTACCGTTCGTAACGTGAGAAATTAACCGTCGCTACGTTACGGAAAGCTCTACGGAAATGTTTTTGCTAACTCCCTATTGTACAATCCAGAAATATTGCTAACTACTTAGTCTGTTCTCTTAAGCGTAAGCAGTTATTTATTCAGTTAGCAGAGGAGAGTAATTAAATTTTAAGAAAGTCATTAAGTTACTCCAGCTTTATAATAATTGTACTTATTTATTAATAAATTTAATTATATTTAATTATCATAATGTCAGTAATACCGGACTCCGGAAAATTTATATATTTGTAATACAATGTACTCTACGGGAAATTTCCTATAAGAGTTAATAAAGATTACTTACTTACTATAAAATGAAGTTTTATGGATCTATCCGATGTCCATTTAAATACCTCGTATCATTTGATTCTTGAATTTTTATTAATTATTAAGCTATGTTATGCGGATAGTCTTGGTTACTTAAATAAAAATAGTCAATTTACATAAAACTGGACGGGGGTTTGACATCTAATTTAAGCGTGTTCCACTATGCCAAAGCGGTTTTCAAACACATAGCAGCTGACCGCTTCCACCAAAGTGATAGTACAACGTATTAAATTAGCATTTTTGTCCGGCGTCTAACAACAATTTCTCAATACAAGTCCTATAATATTCCTTTAATGTCCTAAGTACTTTGACTTTAAATGGGGGCTAGAATGTTTTTAAATGTGACAAAAAGTTGTTGAGGGGATCTAATTATGCTACCATCAAAAATATTCTATTCACGATCAAAACGTTTAAGCCCATTTTTCCAATGGCCCACTTTACAAAAAATGATAAGGGGGATGACCTAACTCAGCAACGCTATTATTCACTTTTGTCAGTTAAGTTATGTTAAGCCTTTTACCAATTAACTCCCGTCTTAATCCAGATAATTTTTAATAAAACTGTTATATTGCTCTTTCTGAGTATAATGTAATATTATAGATAAATCAAATGCATAAAGGATTTATTCAGATTTAAAGCTATTTTGAGCCTGGCATTGAGGTGCAGGTCGCTTCTCATTCTTATCAAACTAGAGATATGCAATCAGAGTTTGTAATTTTCCCAGTCCAGGGGTTATTTTCCCATCCCGCTGGGAAAATGGGAAATTAGTGGGAAATTAGTGGGAAGGTGGGAAATTACTGGGAAGATGGGGAAATGGGGCGAAGTTATACCATATTACCATGCGTTACTGATACCCTAATGCCATACAATGTAGTAGATAGTATTTCTTAACTTACTAATTACTGGACACTTGCTCGACCTTGCACATCGACAGGACAAAACACTATGGCTTAAAAATTGTACTGATGAAGGAGGAAGGAAACCGTGATACTGGAGGAGATATGAAGATAATTTGATCAAATAATTTTAAAATTTTATCATAATTATCATTGCACCTCCTTCAACTCCACAATTGTCATACTGTATGCAGTTTTAAATTAATAAATATTGACTTTTCGACTTCATAGCCTGACAACTGCTTACTGAAATAAGCTTTTGTGTTGCAAATCCTCAAGGTTTGTGTCAATTCTCTCTCAATTTCTCTCTACAACTACAACTGTTGAGCAATAAAAAGGGACGAGACACTGCTTTTAAAATTAAAATATTACATGGGAAAGTCTTTCGCATGGTTTAGTTTAAGTATTTCTTAGTTTTCCACCTTCCCACCTAATTTCCCATTTTCCCAGGGCAGGAGGCCAGGTGGGAAGGTGATATTTTACCACTTTCCCAGTGGTAAAATGCCACTTCCCATTTTCCCATTTAAACTCTGTATGCAATATATTCCACAACAGTTCAAACAATTGAAATCATGCAATCAATTAATGTTAATGACAGATAGTATTTTCCCAGAACAGTTTTGCTTACTCTTTCTCCCTTTGTTAACAGATTGAACTCAAATTACCATCTCCTTTTGAATTGGCAGATTGAAAAGCCACAACGTAAGAATCTCTAAAATAGCAAAGAAAGCACCTAAAATTAACTGATGACCCGTAGCTTTTTGAGCACATATAAACAGATCTTTTATTGGGATTTCTGACCCTTATGACGCTTCCAGGAGTTACGGCAAAGGCAAACTCACTCAAATCCGTTGGCCAGCCATACAAAAAGGCTAATTTTAACGGTGAATTCAAATTGCCCCAGCTCTCAAGTTGTTTTGATAAATATTTGATTTATTTCTGCATAATAAATAAGGATTAGTGATGACACTGATATATAACTTATCATGGATTAATTTGTAAAAAATTGGATCACTGAGCTGCTTCTTTCCAATTCTACATAAGCATATTCAAAGAAGTTCTGCCAAAAACCTATTCACAAGTTTGTACTAAAAATAAGCACTGTAAAATCTGTTATTTTTCTTCTTTCATTCAAAATAGTAACAAGTGCTTTTCTTCCAACTAACTTTCGACATAATGGGATCGCAAAAAAAGCTTCGATTTCTGATTTCCTTCAGTTTTCTGATTATCTTGGGAGTAACAAAACCATCCTCTTCTTTTTTGGCTCCAATTGCTGCAAGATTGCCTCTACCTGTAAAGTTTAGCTTTTTTCACATTACATTATAATTAATATAATTGATTTTAAATTAATTTTTTTTAATTTAAAACTTTTAAAAAATTTAAAACTTTAAAACTTTCTCCCCTTTTCGCCACTCAGGGCACCCCAGCCAAACCCGGCTCACCTTGGCCCATGCCAGAAGTCCACGTTCAAAACCCAAACCTAGCCACAATAGCTTCAAGGGATTTAACCTTCACATCAACCCTCTCAAACTGCTCTATTTTAAATTCAATCTTTTCTCGATACGATTCAAACTTGCTGTTCCGAGATATTCAAGTAACTCCTGGAAGGGATTTACCTCTTTTAACCGATGTCCAAGTTATTTTACCCCATACGTTTGACATCAACCTTTGTCAAGAATACCCTCAATTGAATACCGATCCCGATCGTAATTATGAAAGATGTGAGTTTTCTTTGAAAATATTAGCTAATTAATTACCATAAAACACATAAGTAGTTAATTAAAATAAATCAACCTCCAGACTCAATAAACATCAAAACGACGAGCGACACGGAAGCACAAGCCACAATCACATCTTCCACAATCTGGGGAGCAATTCGAGGAATCGAGACATTTTCCCAGTTGATTTGGAAAGATTCAAAGGCCAATCATTTTTACGTTAATTTAACAGAAATCTTGGATGCTCCTCGTTTTCCTCATAGGGGACTTCTCATAGACACTGCTAGACATTATGTGAGCTTGGAAATCATTGAAACTGTTTTGGATGCAATGTCGTTTAATAAACTGAATGTGCTTCATTGGCATATCGTGGATGATCAGAGCTTTCCTTTTGTTAGCAACACATTTCCAAACCTTTCTCTATTAGTAAGAAATCGCTCTTTAATTCAAATTTTTCAATTTTTTTTCAAAATTTCTAAAAAATTTCAATTTCTCAAATTGTGATGCAGGGAGCTTACCTACCCGAGTTAACCTACGAGCCAGAAGAAGTTCAAGGAATAATTGAATATGCAAGAGATCGTGGTATTCGAGTTGTTTTAGAATTTGATACACCTGGACACACTCAAGGATTTGCTAAAGCTTACCCACGTATAATCAAATATCTTATTGCAAATTTATTTCTTTTTATTTTGGTTACAATTTTTTGTAATTTTAAAGAGCTGCTAACACCCTGTTACGGTGACGGTGTAAATCCAGGAACTCCGGATTACCCCAATCATGCTGCATATGAAATATTAGATCCAACTAAAAATTTTACTTATGAATTCATGCGGGATTTCTTTACTGAAATTAAAAGTGTGTCTAAAGATTCGTATGTTCATTTGGGAATGGATGAAGTAAGCAAGAGATTGTTTTTTCTTACATTTTCTACTGTCCGTAAAAATCGTTGTTAAACCCCATGGAGTTAGTGTTTCACAGAAAAGAGTTTACTTGGGGGTGTTTTAATGCGAGGATGGGGGTCTAAATCGAGTTTAACGATGATTCCCGGGCTTTTAAGTAAATACGTGGCTAAAAAATTATTTCTGAGATAAAAATCCCAACACAATATCCGCTGTTTTCAAAGCTTTTTCAACAAAACCTACCCTGACCTTTTAATTAATAAATTTAAGGTTTATTACAAATGCTGGGAGTCATCTCCAGAGATTAAAAAGTTCATGGAGGAAAACAACTTTACTGAATACTATCAACTTTTGCAGCATTACACAGTTAAACACTTGAACGCAGTGAGCCAAATCGGCCAAACCATAATGTGGTATGCCATTTTGTCCACAGACCATAATGTGGAGACCATAATGTGGAGACCATTTTGTGTCAGACCATTTTCTGAGACCATTTTGTGGAGACCATAATGTGGTATACCATTTTGTCCACAGACCATAATGTGGAGACCATAATGTGGAGACCATTTTGTGGAGACCATTATGTCCTAGACCCGGTTTTCTGCAGTATGTTTTGCCAGTCATAATCATTTCTTCTCTATCCGGTTTTCGTCATACCAATTAATACAAACAACATGAGGAATTTAATCAAGGCAAAAAATGTTCTTTTATTGAAAACAAAAGGTTCTGTAATAAAGTACAAAAAACCCTGTTATTGGATTTCTTGTCTTAGTACTGAGATTTTATAACTATTTCTGCGTGGGTTTTCTTAATATTTTGGGGTGGTTGAGTAAATGACGTTCTAAGCCTTTCATGTTTTTCGTAATTTTATTAATAGCAGAAGAAATTGTCCAATTCTGTTGCCAGTAAAAGTAAAAGTAGATAGACTGAGATTTGATTGGACTCTGATTCCAAATCATCTTTGGTTGGAAATTCCAACCAAAGTGGAAGACAACAATCCAACACGTACGTAGAAATAAATGAGTAGGTGAGGAATCAAATATGTATGTTATATAGCTTGCATCTATCTTAATAAATATTAGGCTTACTATTTTTTTCGAAAGAACATACTAGAAATACGTTGAAACAGGACAGGTCTTCTCAATTTATTTTAACTGGACAGCAAGACCATGAATACATCAAGCAAAGTAGACCAGCAGGAAACATTGTTGATCCTTTTAAAATGCTTATAAAATAAAATAAAAATATAAAATAAGTAATGTTAACGTCTGCTTATACCGACAGGTTGATGAGACGACGAATTCTTATTTTTTCATTTTTATTTTCTCGTTAAATTGGGAAGTGATACTTAACTATGGGCCTATATGACTAGAACCCGCGACAAGCCTTAAGTAGGTACTAATAGGAAAAAACCTCGAAAGTATACAATTGTTGGAAAGTCGATCTACTGAAAAAACCTATTAGCGATTACGGGGATCGAACCCGTAGCCTAATTCTACCCAACTTAAGTGAAGTGAATCCGTGGCTTTAGACCACTCGACTACAACTGCTTGCCCTGCAATGCTTATAAAAACCATTTATTATTCTAAAGTGAAGCAGCAGCCCCCTTTAAGACAGAAATACATTTTTTAAGCCAGCTTTAAATGTACTGCTGACTGCAAAGTTGCTAAAACCTCACTGGAGGTCAAAGTACAAGTTTTCTGCACAGCAAAAGCTATCTAAGGGCTTGAAGTACTTCCCCGTAGCTGATCGGCGGCTACAGGCAGGCAGGTTGTCTCACGCAACGCAACGCATTATTTTTTTCCCCACATAAATTCGCAACGCAACGCAACTTTGACTTTTCCTGCCTTCATTCGCAACGCAATTTCTTCGTTGCGTTGCGACCTTTTTCGCAACCAAATTATACGCCGCAACGGATTTGGCAAACTGCGTGCTTAACTATGGAAAAAAGTTATAGCTATTTTATTATTTAAGCATTTTTGAGAAATATTTCAATCAATTAGGTTATAATTTAATTGCATTTGTTTTACACTTTTATTAAACAAAATAATGTCCCGAACGGAATGCAACTTCATTTATAACGAATCTGTGAAGACAATACATTTATGGTTTATTAAAACTGAAGCGAACAATACATTTATGGTTTATTAGCCATTCAAGGATGCATTGGCTTCCACTTATTTTATACTCAAAGTATCTAAGTCAACCTTTTGATTTTGAAAAATCCACAGTAATAATTGTGCCTGGCTCTCCAATAAATGAAAGCTAATACTTTTAACTTATAATCTTTAAAAGTACAGAAATTGCATCTTGACGAGGTTAACAATCATTAATTACTTCAAGTCATAAGAAGTTTTCGATGAATTACTTACCACTGGTACTGTTCTTCTGCTTATACTTCTTCAGTAATGTAAGTGAAGTACTTGAGTTTATTAGAGAGTTTACAATTTTACATAGGCTCATTTCTGTAAGCCTGCCATAACTGTTGGAAAAATCATCAAATGAGCCATCCATTGTACTTAACATAAACATAGGATTTACATCTAGGGAGGACGGAGATACGATTAACTAACAGAATTTCTTACTTTTTGATTTCCCAATATCCCTAATTATTTATTCAATTTTGCCAAACAAGGCCGAATGTGATGGATGCTATACTTTAGTTCGTGGTTCATAAAAACAAAAATAAAAAATTTGAAATATTGTTCCTCTCATAGGAGGTCCAGTCCTGCCAGAAAATTCTAGAGTGGTGCGGCTACAGCAATATTTGCTGTGGTTATCCAATCCAACTATAAGATGCAAATATCCCAATTGTACGTCGCGAGCTCAGAATTCGGCAATATGTACAAAAGTAACTGATCTAAGACGTAAAGATTACTGGGAGAGGGGCCGTTGTGCAGAGGAATTCAAAAATTGTAAATGGTCAACTGATTGCTGTGGGGACGACTATGGAAATAAATGTGAATGGTCTGAAAAGTGGAACAAATACGCTTGTAAAGCGTATTTCTATGAACATGACTTTTGGAGAAAGGAGTGTCCTAACAATCCTAAGTTTGGCTAGTGTGACTGTGTGTGTATATATCTGTATGGTAAATGTAAAATTTTATCCGTTGCAATTAAAAAGTTGTTGTATGTAATTTTAACATTGATAGTAAAGTAAGTACGAGTTTGAGACTCATAGCAGACAGACGTGTGTTGTCAGCTCCAGTAGAAATATAATTTCTAAAATTTAATTAAAATCTATTTTAAGATTAATTGTTAATTGTTTGAATGTTTGAGTATGAGTTGCAATAAATAGTGTTTTTTTTGTTACCTCTGTTGACCCTTGACCTCTAGTAGAACTCATTTGAGCCATTCTGAAGTTTAGGAATTTCTGTTAGACACTCTGTGTGTTAGACTGTGTGTGTATATATCTGTATGGTAAATGTAAAATTTTATCCGTTGCAATTAAAAAGTTGTTGTATGTAATTTTAACATTGATAGTAAAGTAAGTACGAGTTTGAGACTCATAGCAGACAGACGTGTGTTGTCAGCTCCAGTAGAAATATAATTTCTAAAATTTAATTAAAATCTATTTTAAGATTAATTGTTAATTGTTTGAATGTTTGAGTATGAGTTGCAATAAATAGTGTTTTTTTTGTTACCTCTGTTGACCCTTGACCTCTAGTAGAACTCATTTGAGCCATTCTGAAGTTTAGGAATTTCTGTTAGACACTCTCATGAGGGGAGTAGTGGATTTTAAGGAAGTCATAACGAGTCATCCAAAGTTGCTAAGACTGCTTCTCAATAAATACCTAGGTAAGAAGTTGCGACATACTGAGATTTTTTTCGAAATTTTTTTTTTGGAGTTCCGATCCATGCAGTCGAGCCTCCAGCCCTAAATTTTTACTATGAAAACTGTTCCAAGGTTGGACATTTTTAAACTCCGAGAATTTAATGAAATAATTTACGCATAATTATCGGACCTTTTGAATAAAATTAATGGGATTTTCTTCTAGGTGGCCGACAATAGATATAGGCTCTATTCGTTAAGAGGCACGAAGCAACGTTTACTAACTAGTTTTAAAATAAAATAAGGCTTTTAAATAAAACGTACTAAAAAAATACAAATAAATACCGTAAATCTCGATTTAGAACGATTCGGTTAAAATCCAACAAGATTTTATCTAAAAACCCAACAATTGATTTCGTCAAAATCTACCCAATAAACCAGCATCGAACAAAATACGTATTTACAAAGGCTCAAAGTTCTAATTTTGTCCACGTATTTTAAAGACGTGTAAAATCCGTCCCTGTTGAGGGAGTCAGGTACGGAACGTAAAACGTCGTATTTTCGTGCAGGATGTACGTCCGACGTACGTACCGATAATTCCATACCTGCCAGATTAATGAAAGCAAGGCCGAAGGACGTATTTTATGCGTCTTTGGCAGTAGGAAACTATACATTGCGAAAATGCCGCCACTATACTAACAAAGTGTTGACAAGATCGACCATGAATGAAAGCACAAATTAGTTGAGCCTAGTTGTTGAGCGCTAAGCATGTTGGATTGTAATTTTAAGAAGCAAGCAAGGCAACTGCAACAAAAAACTAAAATAAATTTCGAAAACTCTTTAATTTTAATTGTTTTGTGTGTGATACTCCAGCTCGAGCATTTCTTTAATTCCATTAATTCACTGATTAATGATGGCGTTCAACGTGGTCGAGTTTAGTTCAAAAGACTTTGCTGTAGTCCATTCAAACTGGATAATGGTGAGGGAGGAGGAGGTCAATACATTTTGGCCACCGTTTTGGATCCATTCAAAGAAGTTGGAAGCAGCAGTTCGTAAGGGGGAGGATCCCAATCTAATGACATGAAGTGAGCACAAAATAACTCTCCTGGGTTGCTATGGCAAGTAAAATAAAAATATTTTTACACAATTTACGTAAAAACTGCATTTTTTCTGGTATAACTGCGTTATAATAAATTAGACGTTTGTTTCCTTAAATAATGATATGAAATTGTGTAAATCCCAGAAATAATAATGATAACTTTGGGATTAATTCAATTTCAGATACGTATGAGGAAGCTCGAAAAATACTGACGATAGCAGAAATTCAATCAGATGTAGCTATGGAGACGGAAAAGGGCAGAGGTGAACGGAATCGTAGGAAGCGCCGAATATCTGATTACAATGACGCTGACCTGTCATCATAAGACGAAAACGTGGGAGTGTCTAATCAACAATCGAAATTCTTATTTCAAAAACCACGAGCACCGCCGAGTCCAGCTCTTGTTCTTCCACGACTATATTACAAAGTAATTTGATTTTAAGGTTGATCTTGTTTTGATGTTAATCACAAAGACAGTTTTTTTCTATAAAATTCCTTACTATACATTCTTATCAGGACCAGATTCCAGTTCCAGTTGAGTTGACTGCTGATATAGAGAAACTTTCAAAACTCATTTTCAGTGAAGGTATAGGTTATGCCTAAACGAGATCCGATACATCCGGCTATGATGCAGCGTTGAAACGCAAGTGACAGTGTATTACTTTTGGATTTGTAGCTTTAAGTGATGATTGTAATTTTTTAGTTTGATGAGTGGAAATAAATCAGTGAAACCAATATATATTCTTTGAACCCTGTGTGTTCCGTATTTTAGCACCGTAAGTAGACGTAATTAACACGTGCATTAGACGTATTAAACGCGAGCATAATACGTATGCTAAGTACTTTTCTTAATCACTCACAAATCAAAAAACGTGTCTAGTACGGGTTGCGCTGGTCTACATCGTACTTCGAGTACCGGATTTGAACGTTCGTCGCATAGGGAAATCGGCGACAATGGTATCTACTTAATACGTATATTTTTGGTGAATGAGACGTTATTTGTTACGTCCAGCCTAGACGACCAGACCTTGTTAAGACGTATTCAACCCGGTTTCTCGTTTATTGGGTAAAATATCATCGTAAAAAGTTGTTTTTAAACTAGATAAAGACTCGTGGCTTTAATTTCTGTTTCCATTTTTTCAAAATAATTTTTTTGTGTTCTACACTAACACTAAACTATAGTTTTTGGACGAGACTATATTCCAGAGGGGAGGGGTTATTTTTATAAGCCAGTCGGTAGACCTGGGAAGTTATTTAGGGGGCGGGTTCTAAATCGAGTTTTAAGGTATACAAATTAAGGCATATCCCAGTTTAACCGAACCAAATGAAATTTTGACATAAGTTGATTTCGCTAAATCAGGAAACGAGTTAGTTGATGGGCACTGTGGGTCCAGTGGTTGACCCGTTGTTGGCTAGAAATGCCCACCGGTTGTGGAAATATGAACCGTTATTAAGTATCGTTAGATACTTTATGTGAACGTTCATGGTGTCCGTCTGTCTGTCTGTCTGTCGGTCCGTCGTTTCGTTTCATTTCATAAAGATAATCTAACGATACTTTCATATATCCGTTTGTCATGGTTTATTTAAAAGTCATCGTAGAAGCCTGATATTCGCCATATGGCTCACAAAATGCAGCGATACGTTACGTTTGAAGCCAAATTTTATGTTTTTGTGATTTGCACGACCCTTCAGGGTGACCCCAACTGATTTTTAAAATTCAATGTAGACAGCTAGAATTCAAGAGGGGATTTATCTAAAAAGTAGCAACGGACATTTTTAAGCTCAGACTCCGCCTGAATCCAGTTGAATAGGAAAGGCTTATTTGGTTAATTAATATATTTATTTGTTTATTGCATATGGCTTTACTGTGTAGTTTAAACATTATTTTTTGTTAATTTCTCTATTTCCATGTGCCTTACACCATACTTGGTCGCATACTGTAACAAGTAGTTGTAGTAGTAAGGTTTTATTATTTCCAGATTGATATAGGCACAGCCTTTACAACCATTTACATATTAACGAATAGTACAGATACATATAATTACATTTAATACGTATGAATAATAATTAAATTTATAAATAGTTAGATAGATAGTTCCAGAAAACTGTTCCTCATTCAGATTCCCAAATAAATGTTTCTTATCTTATTTGCTTGAACAAAATACTGATGTATACCAATTAATTTATTAGTATCAAATTCTTTTGAAAAATTAATCATGTCGTTTTTAGTAGAAGGTTAGTTCATACATAGTTTCTTATTCAATATATTTCTTAGATAGTTATATTTAGGACATATACAAAGAAAATGAAAAATATCTTCATCATCAGCATTACATTGCTCACATTTCGAAGATTTATTATTATTGTATAGCTTATTTATAGAGTTAAGATTAATAGTTTTATTTTTCAGTTTAAATCTAGGGTACATAGATCTTAGTTGCACAGCGAGTCTTACAAAATTCCAATTCATATTTAAATTCATGTAATGTTCCTGCCATCCATGAGTTTATAGTCGGGTACATTGACACAATTATTCATACGCGTAATATTGCTACTTGTAATTGTATCACTTATTTTTTTAATAATAATTTTAATTTTATTACATACAAAGCCAACTGTTTCAGGATTTTTACACAGTTGTATGATTTCATTGATGTCAAATTTGTCTTCAGCATTATAGAACTCCAAAATTTCCATTAAATCTCGATACCAATTATGTTTCATTTTGCTTTTATTCAATTTACTCGTTCTGATTAGAGGAAGTAATATTTTCCTCATAATATGATTTTCACTCCTCTTAATAATTTTAACCAGAAAATGTAAAGCATTTTTTATTACTGTTATCTCTATTGGTTTACAATTAGTTTCTAATCTAAGGAACCAAGCAGAAGTGCATTTAGGCAAGTA
>JAQGBU010001419.1:0-13064 GCA_034698605.1 Isotoma decorata | reverse complement strand
ACTTTATATCTCATCATACTTACTATAACTTATACAAAAGTGGGTGGTTCGGGGGCTGAAAATCCCTATACTTTATAACTTAAGGTTGGGTTGGACTCGGGTTTTGTTACCATGTTTTTCTAAGTTTTTTCGGTTGGTTTAATTTGCTTGGTTAGATTTGGTTCTTTTCAAATGGAAAAAAACAATCAATAGCACTGCATAACATGCTAGTCTCGATATGTCTACATTTAAAACTAACCTACTGACAGAGTAACAAGGACAACGTAGGAAGGGTACTGGAGTATATCCATATCCACTATACAATATCTATAGTTTTAATTTTTGAGTCCTGATTGAGAGCACATAAATTAGGCTCACAATAATATAAAGACTAGACTGTAGCATAGCTACTAGTTTATGTAATTACTTCCTATTAACATAGGTGGCCGCGATTGGAAAGCACTAACTCAGCTAATTGATAATTTAACAACTTTGACTTATCCTGTTTGCGTCGGAAGCAATCTATCTCTTACTCTCAGGCTCGCCACTCTTAAACATTACTATTGTATTTGCTAAGTGCTCTTTTAACATGTAAACAAGAACCTAGACTGTACTATATGAATCATTATAGTCGGAACTATGAAAGTGCAGGAATTCCAACGCATTTTCAACGCTAAATAATTAATTAAACGTTTACTTTCGAACTAAGCTACACATGATTTTTTTATTAGTATACTGGTTCCGCTTTGAATACGCTATTTGAGACCATAACTTGTTAATCCGATGTTCTGGGAACGATTTGTTTCAACCTCACACTAGTAACTTAAGTACACAAAGCTAAAATTACTTAAAATCGGGTGAAAATGAGATTTAAGCTGGCACACCAACCTAAAAATGTCTGAAACTTTATATAATCCCTTTTCTCAAAGGAATCAAGCCTCAAGTACAGCAGTTAATCCTTAGCATATTTTCATTACAAAGGAACAATATTACTCGTCCTTTAGATCATGGATTAATAAACACTTTACATACCAAAGGTTTTGATTAGATGTAAATTTCTGTCGGTTTTCTCTTAGTTTCAAGTTTCGGTACCGATTATATAATTTTTCTGTATGCTTTCCCATTTAGTCCCTGAGCTTACGTCCTTAAAAGTCTAATATCTCTCCTTATCCAACTTTTTTAACATTTCCGACTTGAAATCAAAAAGAAATTTGAGCAAACCCTTTCATTCTTGTATGTAACTAGTAGCAGTAAATACGTTTAAGGCATAAAACATCCTGCTCAAAATGAACATCAAAATAAAAGTAATAATAATGTTCTTGTCTTCGAAGGAGAAAGACTCTTTGCATTATATTACTATTATCTATTTTGAAACTATACAACCCACCTTTCCATTCCAATATACAGGGCTAAACTTGATACAAAATCTTACAAAGTACATCCACATATAAAAATAGAGCTATGAACATTTAAATTCCATGTGCTGGTGAAAGTAAGAAAAGAAAGGAACAAGGAAAGATGGGAAATCCCATTTCCCTGAAGAGACTCCTGTCATAAGCGCACATTATTATCGAGTACAAGGCAACTTTTTCACTTCTTTAGAAGAACCAACACCACCATCACCACTAACCAGTCCAGTAGTACCCACCAGCATCTTTGCTTTCACTCTTAGTAATATCCCCATCACCATCATTGACTACTTGTGACTACTATATATAGGCCCTACTGACTAGCCCTTAGTACAAGGCACTACTCATACTGCTTTATATTCATCGTCTGTAGAAGACGGAAGATTTTTTGAGTGCGTTTCTCTTCCAGCTAATAAAAAAGGCAGAGAGAATAATAAATTGTGGAGCGTGGAGAAAGTAAAAGAGTGCATTTGTATGCGTATGTAAAGGCTCAGATGAGAAAAAATGGTGATGAGCTCCTTCTTTCTAAAACCCTATTCTATATATATCATCATTACATCTCAAAAGTAGATACATTTCTATTTATCTACAGATCTTTGTATCCTTTGAAATTGTAAATGCACTATGAAGGAAACTGTAATTCCCATGAACACAGAAAAATATAATTCTCTTTTTAAACTTGTTTATTACAAAATGCTCAAAACAGGGCAAGGACGCATTTGTATCTGGAGTAAACAACATTACACAAACGCTTTTTTGCATTTAAATCAGTCACTTTAGCTTTTTTTGTCAGCAGGGACAAGATTATTTCTTAGTATTTAGAACTGCTAGAGGAATTTATAATTTATTTTTGGTCCAACGTTACAAAATATGTTCTTGCAATTTAAAAAGACTACTACACTTGTATCTTCTTCATGTCAGAGATTTATAGACCTTGCATTGGACAAAGTCTTAGAGAAGATTCGTCTTGGAATCACATATTTATTTTGTGTACTTCTTAAATAAAAAATAAATAAGTGAAGCAGATTGGTTTTTGATATATAGCCAGTAAACTAACGTTTGACTGTATAATAACAACTACAAACTACAATAGTTATTTGTCTTATTGAAAGACTAACTAAAGATACATGAAACATGAGGAAATTCTTGCATGCCCTTAAAGTCCTTATACTCGGATCTCTTTCCCTTTTCAGAACTGAGAAAAGAGAGAAGTTTAACCCTTAAAGCCTTATGCTGTACTTATGGTCTTGTAACCAGTCCTCCTTGCGACATTCCTTTTAGTGGTAGCCCCCACAACTTAACTAAACTGGACTTAAGCTGCTTTCACTTTTGTTTTCAGAAAAAAAGGGATAAAATAGGTAATTGCTTAGAGAAGAGTGGGACCAAGTTAGTACGATGAGATCAAATGTACTTTTCCCAACAGAAAATAAAAAGGTTTGCCTGTTTCGACCCACATCTTAAAAACTTTTATTTCTGGTTTTTATCATCTAAGGAGTCTTACACAAACGGACATACCTATACGCAGTTACACATGTACCAAAGCAACTATGAATGGACTGAGTTTGTTGGATACTTTTCATGTTCATGTTTGTGATAGAAGGAGCAGTAATGCTCGTGAACTTTCCAGAGGTATAAAGCTATAAAAGGTTGAAATTTCTCTAAAAGGAAGTTTATGCGTCTTATATTACTTACTTTTGAAACATACTACCTAATTTATTTTCTTGGATAGTTTAAGGTGTTTGTAGGCAAGTGTGTATATATAGGGTATATTTAAGTTTTTAAGATTTAGCTAGCTTTGCTGATGGTTGCTTACCTTACGAATGAACTTTGCAATCTTTTCTCCCAATTCAAAAGGTATGGGTGAGTCAGTAAAGTCCCTTCCAGTAGCACAGTGAACTTCTCGAGTTCCATTTGGGCGGATTCCATTTACTCCTACCGGTTGTTGAAAAAAGTCCGGTTTCTTTCGCAAAATTCGGCCAAATGCTTCGTAAAGTACTGATATCGCGTCATACATTAGGGCTGCGTCCGCCTGTTTGTAAAAAGCAATCAAAGTTTTTCAATTAGATTTCCATTAGAATGCTAACTCAAACTATTTCTTGGAGTGGCAAGATGTCTTTTAAATTTGGGTGTGAGTCTATGAGAGTAGGATCAGGATGAATGGTCTAAACGAGTATCCCTCGATCAATACCTTATTAAGGGCTTCAGTAGTGCCTACCCTTTCCTAGTATATATTATGAACATGTGTACTATCAAGCCAAAACTCTTACATATACTTGAATTTTTGGTAAAACGCCATCACAAGAGGGTAAATTTTATCCTTATAGTATTCGTCCTCTTTTATTGAATCAGAATTTCCTTGTAATTGATCTTTTCATGTAGAAAAGAAACAAATAAGCTATCCGTTTTCTTAATAATAGTACCATAGTTTTCCGGGAATCATGTGTTAGTTTTTTTGTTACAATATTACTATACACAATAAGAACCCAATAAATAGATTCCAGCATTCCTGAAAGAAATAAGAAAGCAGCGTCAGCAACAAACTTCATCGAATTGAACGAAAATACCTATTATCATGTCTCCTTTCCACGTCCACACCGATGAATTTCATTTGTATCTACTATGTTTTACTTTTTCATGTCGGCACTTCTCAAATAAAAAAAATCAGGCATCGTATCCCAGGTATTAAGGAGAAAGCAAAAGAAACCCAGGGAGTTCAAGGGAAATGAGTGTTCATTTCTTTTTTCTTGGTAAACTAGTATCAGACTAAGAAAAGACACATAGAGGGTCAGACTCGAAGAAGAGATCAGATTGCAAAGAAAAGAAATACTTAGGAGGGATCTTTCTCTGATTGTGGTACGTACATAGTAGTGTTGCTAGTAGAGTTGGCATAAAATCTAGTTTTGAAACTACTAGAGTAGTAGCTAGTACTAGTAGTAGTGGTGGTGTCGAATTTCTTAGAATGAATGGGACTAGTGGCAGTATTAGTCATAGTAGTAGTAGTGTGGGTTGGTGTTGGTGGATTTAGTATTCTACTCGACACTTGAACGATTACGAGAAGTGTTTGAGCAAATATTTAGAAACGACGAATAGTGTCACACAAGGGAATCCTAGCTCATTCTCTTTTTGGTAGTCAAGCCAAGTCAACTTACTCCTCTGAAAGTATCTAAGGCTTCGAACGATTTCATTTTAGCTTTATAAGCTTTTATGTATTATTGCAGATCATACTGGGAGGAGGGTTCTCCGAATGATAATAATATAAAATAAGAAGATGCATTATTATTATCCTAGCTAAAGCCTAAATATTACATGAGGATGCTTCACTTCCTTATTAAATGCATTGTACTTTACAGTTGCACGTTTGTACTCTCTTTGTATAATGTCAATGTGTAATGAATGCAAGTGCCATCATCATCATCTTCACCGTCGTCATCGTTATTGTTCTTGAGACGTTGAGATGTTTGAAGAAGAAGCAACCAGTCGATTAGCTTCCGCTTCTACTGGTGAAAGCTAATGGTTAATCTTAATCTGGGATTTATATGCAGAAAGACAGTTTCGGCTTCCGTGAACTTTAATATCCTTACTGTAGCTTACTATTATGACCTGAGGACCTTTATACATACGTTGGTAGTTATGAATGATAGACAGAAGAGGATGTAGGCACTTGGAAGAAGGAAGCGTCTACTGTATTATCCTTTCAGAGAGTAAAGAGAAGAGGAATGCAGTGTAAATATGCACAACATTAAATCCCCACATCAAAGAAATTACTCAAGGAGAAGGCTTATTATCTTTCCATTATTATTATTATCATTATTATTATTACTTTAGCTAAAAGGGGCTGTGCTGGTCTTGTATTAGTTTATAGTTTAGAAGGCGTAAAGTGACAATTAATGAAGGCATTGAAGCTCATGGGAGAAAAGAAAATGTGGCTGGGTGATGTTGGCTCTCATCTTTTAATTAATAGTGCAGAATATGGCATTTGGCAATGATCTTGAAGTGCATGTAATATTACATTTGTATATAAAATAGCCTTTTAAGGATTTCATTACGGTAGCGGTACTTGAAATGAAACTAGTTTGACTATGCATTTTAGATGAACTGCATTGCAGACTGCAGTATATCATTTATTGTTCATACAATTTTTAATGAACTCATGAATTAATTACATTTGTGCTTGAAGTTTGAAGTAATTTTGCCCATTGTATTTGCCAAGTTGGTTTGTCTCCGGAATGATGAATGCTTTTTATTTGATTTAATGCATTTTTAGTGTCATTAAGAGATGTGTGACATAATTTAATATACAATCTAAAAGTTAAAAGCAACAAAAATTTATTTCATGCAATTCATGAAAAATTGTACAAAAAAATATCAAAATGAGTAGTTTGAGAAGGTGCCATACATAGCTAGGGTGCAATAGCTTTCAAGATAAAAAGAAAGGGATAAAAATGCAGTCCTGTAATGTAAAAACAATATTTTAGGTTATGAACGATGTCACCAACGCCTCAAATCAATCTAAATGCTATTTCATGTTGTTTGATGTTAATTTGATGTTGCTTTATTATATTTTTCCGTCTGAATTTTACTTCGGTAAAAAATCGGATTTTTGCCTGTAGTTAGTAACTAGAAAGCTCTCACCGTTGCTAAAATCCAAAAACTACTTATGAAATGCGTCATTCAAAGTAAATATTTTCTTTCCCTGATTTTATCTTGCTTTATCGACTGGATGAGGCTTATTGTTCCGTTGCCATTCAACATGCATACGTAATAATGTTATTATCCCAACGCTTACGTCTAAGTACCTACTTCAAGTATTAACTACTCTTACGTAAATGTACCCTTTTAGTAAGTGAAAAACCGCTTTCAGTCAGTCTGACTGTCTTTCACCAGCCTTCACTTTCACTGCTGATGGCAGTAAGAGTAATGTCTGTCTGTATTTGTGTTGAAAAGAGTGATTTAGTGTAGCTATGAAGTAAACTCAAATGTTAACTTAGACTTTGCAGATAGAGGATGTATGCATGCTTTTCTAATACGGATGTCTGTATAAACTTACTACCACTACTACTACTGTCGGTATCGATAGAAGGTGGTAGACAGATTACCCAGTATTGGCAATCCATGTACCCTTTCTACAAAGACGGGGGTTGCGGAAAGCCACAATTTGTCAGATTGATCCTACTACCCGGCACACACCATTCCTATTCCTTTGCTTGACTTTCTCAATGCAAGTCTGAAAGTCTTCTTTCGTTAGGGTCTTATACTGTGTACGCACGGTGGCACCAACTAAATTATACTTCTGAGAATTCGCTACATCTAATATGTACTAGATGTTTATGCTGTCCTTGAATTGAATTCCATTGGGATGGATGAACTAATCGTTCGTATTGATTTTGGTTTGTACCAAAGTTAAGCCCTGAATTGACACTCACTAAGGAAATCAAGGTTAGAAATTTCCAAAATAGGCTTTTTCCAACTAATACCAAGTAATTCTATCCCGTCAGAATCACACAAGAAGTTTATAAATCTTCTAATCCATCTAAGTAGTAGGAACGTAATATAAAGCATAATTTAGATCCTGGATAATATATAAAAACTTTTTTCACTAGTAGATTTTTCACATCAAATGCAGTTGCATTCACCCTAATAGTTGCCAGAACTGATTTTTCAGTGACATAGATGAATTAAACATTTCAATTTGAAGAAAGTTTGCCCAAAGGTATAATGGAGTAGGTTCTCAGGGGCGGATAAGATAACGACAACCTAAACTTAAATGGTATCTTTTCTAACATTAAAATGTATATGGATGGATAGGCCTTTTGGTGTGATTCATTTGTTTCGATCAAAAATGAAACAAACGTACAAAAAAATAATAAATTTCTACTTACCGAGATAGCATTGCGTCCAGCCCCAGGGAAATTTGTTGTATCTAGAAGAGTCCACTTCTTGAGAAAATCCCTCACATAGCGTCTTGCAGGGTCGACAATGCGGAACCCTGTGACATTAACTGCCCCATATTCCACAATTGACGACTCCCAAGGCTCATCCATTGCCTAGAAGTAAAGTACACATCCACACATAGATAAGTACAAGAGATCATTCCATTTTAGAAGGAAATAGCCTTTTAGGTGTAGCAACGATACTCTATGCAAATCAAGTGAAACTCTGACATCTTTTCGCATCAAATGGAGCATCCATGAAACTCTCCACTTTCATCAGACTTAACTATTCTAAGCTCTCTGATAGTTCAAATAGGCTTTATTACACAGAAGCACACGAAGGACCCTTGTCATCTCGCAGTACAAATCTGGCTAAAGTACAAAGTCATCACGGATGCAAATATAATTCTACCGTCGGTTCAACTTTCACCCTGTGGCTTTCACTTGCTTTGCTTTATGATCCATTTCAACAAGATCCGGTTCGTTAGATAATAATAATAGTGCATGGGCTGGAAGTGGAACCTAGACTGGTGTGGTACACACCCTAGGTTGCTGTTCCATACCTTCCGTCCCACCGTATCTCTACCCTATTGCCTACCAAGTTTAATTTGACAGAGGTAATAAAGTAAGTAAAGATAGGTTTAATGACGAAGTTTCCTGTGTTACTGCAGAAGAGGAGGAAACTTACCAGTCCTGATAAGAGATAATGATAGGTTCGACGACCCATTTGAACACCTTGGACATGTTGGATAATCACCTCTTGGGCTAGGGTGGCCGGGCAGTCTAGAATTACGTATTTTGGGATGAATCTGTAAAGCAAAAGAACAATATGAATCCAATTAGCTTTCAAGGTGTAGTAGTAGGTTCTAAATGAAGTAAAACATATAAGCTTTGATGATATCTGCGCCTAGATAGCTAATTAGTTAAATACTAACTACAGTTCATTAGTTATTAGGATTACGCTTGCTTGTGGAAACGACATCGGTGTAAACTTTTCATTAATTTGCACTTGCTGTTGATCATTATTATGCTGTGCATTGAGCTTATCTTTTTGTGGTTAATAATTACTCATTCAAGTTGGGTTTGGTTGAACCCTTAACACTCCCTATGTAAGTAAGACTGTAAACTGTGTAGTTGGAAGAACTTGCATTTCGATTATGCTTATTTTATGGAAAAGTTATGTAATAATAGAAACTTTTAAATTATATGTAAAAGGTTTTTAATGAAAGTAAAAAAGTTACATCACCTTCATTCATTTATTTTAATAAAAGCCTAACTTATTGAACACTTTGCATTGCAATTTTATTGTTTGAGGAATACATTTAACTTTTCTTCAAGCAAAGAATAACGAAAAGCAGCATAAAGAAATGTTGTTTTCTTTCAATTTCAGTACATTTTGGTAGTGATTGGAAGTTAAGGAGCCGAAACGCAATTTGAAACAGGGAATCCTTTAATTTTGTGGAGGTACTTGAAAAATCTCGAATTCAATTGAATGATGACTTTGGTATTCATTTTAAGAGTAAAGTAAATAAAAAGAAATAGGTAACCTGAGTAGTTTTCATTTCTAGCAAAGGTTGGCAGTATTTTTTCTTGGTAAGTTCATGAGGTTTTCAATTTTACAAAACTAAGACTCTCTGGGAAAATATTATTGAATAAATAAGATGTAGACAAACTTGACCTAGATAAATCTGAATTTGTATAAAAGGGAGCAGAGTAATTTTGTGTATCTATTTCCACGTGTCAGAAAAAAATATGGTACACAACGTAATTAATGTCAAAAAACCTTGTGGATTATATGGGTCAAGAAGCAACCGAAATCAGGGAAAATCAAGCAATCAAGTTTCAAATTGATTAAAAATTTAACTTGGCTGGTAACACTCATAAACAGAAAAAGAAGGAAGCACAATTCAATTCAACTTTCAACAACTCTTAATAAGAAAAAAAGAAGTCTTGAAGAGAAGAAAACTCTTGAGAAGACGAAGAATGAGTATTTTTCTCGTTTTTTCTGATAGAAAGGAGAGATATAGTAGTGTGACCCCGAATATCATGAATCTTGTGTAATTTAAAGAGGAAAAAGTGGAATGGACGTGGCAAGAAAATACTGCCGGTCTTTCCGAGTTAAATTGTGGGAGACTAGAAGAGCCGGCTCAGTTCCGGTCTCAATTGGCTTGGCAAGTGGAACTTTCATGGAAGTGAAAGTGAAAGAAGGAACTGTAGAGTAGGGAGTCAGTTAATACATTGTAGGAGTAGTAGTAGGACTATGTAGTTTAGCTTAGGAACTACGAGGTCGACCAAACCACCACCACCGGACCAAACTGGCACACGAAGGAGTTAGAAATAGAAATGGGTTTGAAAGAAACTTACTTTAGGGAAAAGAGAGAGAGGGTTTCACTTTCACCCGCAAAATGTTCCGAAAGACATGATGTCTTTAACCGATTCGGGAACTTTTAATGTGACATCAACTTCCTAACAATTATCCCGGGTTGTACAACATAATGGCTTTGATGGCTCCTTATTACAAGGGCATTTGTTACTTCTATCCACAGGCTATATTCACTATGGTGTAGTGTAGCCTTGCCATATCATACTCTAGTTTGCCCTTACTGCTCAAGCATAATATTATTATTACTGCTGGTTTGGAAAACTTACTTAGAGTAGAGTAATGCCAAGTCAAGCTCCCTTAATTTTTACGATAGCTTCTTTCATCTCTGATAATAATCCTAGATAGATTTAACATGAGCGAGAGGAGTTCTTCTTATCGGGCAAAAAAGTACTATTCAGATGGAGAGTGAGACCCCACTCGAGAAACTTGGTTAATTGAATGTACCCTGCTGAGATATGAGTATAATGAACTATGATAACGTAATCTTAAGTAATCTTTGGTATGAAGCTAATTCTTTGAGTTACACTTTGATGCTTTATATTAACCCTAACGAGGGAAGATTTCTCTTTGATGCTCAATGTCACAAGGCAAGAGATCCTATTGCCCTATATTTTGCATTTGTATGAAATGTATGAAATGCAAATAATGCAAATGCAATGAAATGGTATGAAATTTGTATGAAATGAAAGGTCAAAAACAAAAGCAGATTCATTCATGCATTTTTGAAACGCCTTAAAAGACGTTTAAAAACCGAAAATCCTTAAAGTAGAATAAAATTTTCATTAAAGTTAAACAGAACTAAAACAACACGTCAACGTTTTTAGAAACGTCTAATAAAGTTTTTCTTTTAGTTTTAATTCCTAATCCATGACATGTTGTAGGTATTGTCAAATGTTCAAATAATAAGTCTCTAACACAAGGAACAATGAAGCCTGGTGTTAATTTTAATTACACGGAAGAAATCCTTGAAAGCCTTCTCTGTGTCAGGACACGACACACTATCACATTGCAACTCACACCCCGTTGGGTTCAATGTAGCTTTATTGACCACAAGGATAAAATTCTTGGAGCAAGTAACGTGCAAAAAAACTTTCTTCCTTTTGAGGAAGTCCTGCCTGTCTGTCTTCTTCCTCCAGTGTAAATGTTAGACGTGTATTGTTCCTAGCATAGAAATATCTTTACAGACTGATAAAGAGGTCACTAAGGAACAAAACTAGAAGCCAAGTAGAGTATGCTCTAAGCAATGAGAAAGAAGACTAAATTGTAAGAATAAGCCAAAAGAAGCTAAGCAATGCCTACATCTAGGGATAATGAAAGCCCATGTTCATTGCAAATGGGATTCTCTCGGTTAATTGAGTTGCTTCGGATGGCTTCCAGAAATTACAAGTTTCTTAGGGGGAAACGGATGACGAGGACAGAATGCGTCCGCAGAGACGACCAACTTTCAACTTCAAAGTCTACTCAAAGAGATTACAATGAATTTGTTCATTCGATACAAATGACTATAATAACTACACAATTTGTCTCGCCAATCGGGTATTTTAATTTTGAAAATACGTTAAGAAATGAAATTCCTTTTGTTCATAAGGATAAACTTTAAACCAAACTGATACAACTGTCGTTTAGGAAGACTGGGGACATCACGGCTTTCCTTTTTTGTTTCCAATTCACTATTTATACAACTGAGGATACATTCAATTTCCTTCATCTTTTTCTCATCATCATGAAGCATTCAGTTTGGTTATTTCAACCATCAAACAGAAAGGACATTAACATATTAAATGCAACTTATATTCATCTTCTGCAAGGGGCTACTAATGTAGAAAGCAAAAGAATTGTAACACTTTTTGCATATAACCAAGCATGAATTTCTTAAAGTTGTGTTGAATGGACAAAAAGTGCTACACTCCTATCTGCTCATAGTTCGGGTGACAGAACACAACTAAGGACATAAGAAATATGTGGGCCTTCAAGGAGCAAGAATTTCTCATTTATACCGAGCCAAATCTTTTTTGGCTTCACTGTCCTTGACAATCAGACCTGAAAATGTCTTTGAAAAGCCGAGACTGTATATTTTTATGGGTAGAAGGGTCAGTTGCTGGGTCAGGGATAGAATGTTACATCTGGTAAAGTTTGGACAAGATGATTCATAAATTTTATGATCATGTAAAATCTAAACTCATAAAGGATGGAAAGTTAGGAAAACTGTCGATTTTATTCCAAATTCTAACCAGATAAAATTCTTGATACGCCACTGCAACTGAGTCTTCTTGCTTTCTGGAAGCGTCAAAGTTAACAATAAATGAGTTTGGCACATAACTGAGCCAGGATATTAAGAAAGACTACCTATATTTATTATTATAGGGTGTGTGTATATAGAAGTACTTAGTAGTAAAAGACCAAGCACCATCTTATGACTTGGTTTAGGGTGGTGAAAGCAATTTTACTCTTTGCCTCTCTGCTTTCTCCTTGTCTGCCCCAACCTAAGGATAATTTTTAGTGGCACAGTGAAATACCCTTGAAGAAGAATGTGTCAGTATCTACAATGATGATAGTGTTATGTAACATATACTACTACTGTGGTATTTCCCTGTTGCTATTAATGCTCTCATGAGTACAGATTGTTATACTTTGCATCCCATAGAGCATCCATGTACTACAATGCAAAAGTAAAACCATATCCATTCTTCTCATTCAAAGCTCAATGAAGGATGCCGGATGCAACACGGTCCGGATGTAGAGCATTTCTTTTGTAACAACCTGATTTGCATGCAGCTTCGGCTGAAATAGTAATAACTAGGTGGGTTCGAATCATAATAAGCAACCAAGTCTGTTATTGCATAATGATTAAATGATTACCTATCCGTAATTCGTATCATTAGGATATAAACAGTTTGGTCATAATATTTAAATGCTTATGATCAAGATGACTAAATACTTTTATTGGATACTTGGATCTATTCTGTGCCAGGAGGACAGAAGGGTTAAATGCATAACTGCCTCTGAATACCGGCTTCTTTAAAGGCTTATCAGTAGTGCCCCACGATTGATGTCTTGGTATAAGTCCTTCCAATTTACTTGAAGCTTTGTCGTATTACTTGACCAGAATCAATGACAAATTTATCTGATAGTAATAGTACAGTTTAGTTCCCCTTCCATATCGTTATGGAAGGGGTTTATTCCAAACTTAAACATTTTCATCGTAGATAATCAAAACTAGGGTAGAAAACACTCCAGAATCACCTAGTTTTTAGAGTTACCTAGTTTTTAGAATAGAGAAGATTTCAAAACTCAGACATAAAGTTCAAGGGAGATGATAATGAGGTGAAAGAACTTATATACTTCAATTTAAACAAGATCTTG
>JAQGBU010001418.1:0-13072 GCA_034698605.1 Isotoma decorata | reverse complement strand
TTGCAGATTTTGTTACAAACATGAAATTATTTTACATAAAAAAGTGTCATACCTTCTAGACACCAACAGGTTCTGGTGCATCTTTGCAATTTCGCCAATTCATAGTTGATAGGGTCAAGAGTTTCAAGAAGTGGATCCATCACAAAACTTTTAGGGCATGCTTCTGTACACCCCGAGTTTTCCACACATTTTCGAACAGCATTAATTTGACAATCTACGTCGTATTCACCACTGTCCAAAAATGGTCCACAATCAGGAACACAATCTTTGTTTGCTAGTCCTACACATCCCTTATGCGGTTCTGAGTACGTAGTGTTTGTTTTGCAAATACAGTGGCCTTCATCATCCTTTACGAAGTCAAGGTCGCAATGACAGGTAAAACCGGTTGACGATTCTTTACACTTTGCATTTGGAATGCACTGCATTGCAACGCAAGGCTCGTCCGCTTTCCCTCTGCATCGTGAATCTGGGGGGTAAAACCAGCACATAGGGTGCTCCTTATGGAAGCAGTCCTTTGAGTGACGACTGGCGATCAAGGAAAGTAGCAAAGATATGAATGCGACAACAATTAGGACAAAATTCATTTTAATTTATTTTGCAGGTTTTCTGTTATACTATCTTTGTACTAGTTGTACTGCAAACAGTATTATTCTTGGCACAAAAAAATTGTTGATTTGTTTTAAATTAAAATCCTTGGAGAAACGAATCTAGTAGAATGATTTTTGACTTGATCTTATTAATAATGTAATAGTTAACGTTAAAGATTTAAAGTTTTTAATCAGGGTCTATTTTTTCGGAAGATAGTATGTTTCGTTGCTATTAAAGTCTTTAAATCCAATGCCAATCTAAATACGATTTTCTTGTATTTTATAGAATTTTTGTCAAAATGCATTTTAGATTTAAACACAATGAGTCTAGATTTTACTGCAGGGGAGTCATTTTTTTAAATACACGAAATTCCTTATAAATTGGATAATTGTGTTGTGTGTAACAAGAAGGATTATAAAAAATATTTCATAATACACTTTTAAATCACGTATAGCAGCTTTTATTAATAGAAAACATTTTTGTGACAAGAAGGAATTTCTATTTGGTAATTCAGTTCTTAAACATTTTGTTTTATATTTATTTACATTTACATTATTAGTTAATATTCGAATAGAACAGAAATGTGTAAGAAAAACAGAGATTTTATTGATGATTATAAACATTTATGATTTCAAATGTTACATTTATTCTATTTACAGAATCATTGCAAAATACCCAACCTCGAATTGAACTCCTAGAGGAAAATTATTTCCAAACATTGCAGCAATTTTTGAAGTAAGGGTATACAAAACTTTAGAATTCAAAATACATTCTGTAGAAATTTCGAGAATAATCATTTCGGATGTAAGTAAGCTAGTATGTCAAAGGGAAAGCGTATTAAGTAAATCCGATTGGCCTTTTAAAGGGGTTCTTTTAAAATTTCAATCATGAGAAATGAAGCCCAATCCATTTTGTTTAGTAAATGTCACACGTAAGCCTCCTGAGGGCTCTAATCTGGATTTTATGGAAATGTAACGTGTGTGGAAATAAATTCTATAAATCAAATATAAATCTATTCCATCTTCAATCTCTAGCACAACCATTTATCAAAAAATAAATATTAAAGTTTATTTTATTTGGTCATCCAGATAGTAATAAAATAAGTTAGATAAAATCATCTTGGTTTTTTAAAGAGGCTGAGAAGAGGAGGAAATTCACACAGCCAAATAAACAAAATAAAGCTCTTATCTTTAGATTTTGAAAATCTATTGAATTTTATAACTTAAAACTTTTATAAATGTCTTCATTGCTGTAATTCCATCATTTTTGTGAGTTCACTCGATCCTGAGATCTTCATTTTTATGTGTTGCAGAGAATTTGATTTATTAAGTTTTAAGACACAATACCTAGGCAGTTTGTCTTAAAGTTTAAAATGCTTTTACAATTCTCACATGATTTCTTAAGTATTTGGTTTATTGTCTTCTTGGGACATTTCTCACACCCTTAGGTACCAACCAAGTGTCTACATATTAATCTAATCTGGATACGAAAAAATTTGGAAACTAAAAACAATTCATTAAACCCCTAATGAGATCCCCGAGGGGAATTATTACTTGAAAACCCTTGAATATGTGTGGGGCTATATTCTTATAGGGTGACCATCGATCATGAAGAAAAAACCGAGAAACTTTTACCAATTCGCACTAGTACCCCCATGGGCAAGCATCGTATCAGGATTAAAAACTGTTTTTCTTGAAAAAAGGAACCCTGTCCTTGCTTACATTATCCCTCATCCCAGACTTGAACTTCGTCCCTTTTCAGAGGTCTTACCATTTTTACACTAAATAATCAACAGCATTATCGATAATAACTAACCCGGACAACATTAATTTAGACAATAATATATATATGCGTAATATATTAGGAATAATAATATACGTTTTTGCAGTATATTAGAAATAATAAAGTACCATACTCGTTTTCAGTATGTTAAGAATAATAATATACTTATTCGTAATATATTAGGACAAAGACCCGTTTGCCTAAACGAAAGTTGTAGTTGCAACAAGTATATTTATATGAAAACTTTAACAAACCGGGACGGTTATCAGAAACCGAGACATTTTCGGAACGCATGGAAAGGCTGTGAAAACTGGGTAAACCGGGACGAAAGGTCGCCCTATCTATTCTGGTATTTTGAAGGAAAACTTATGATGATAAATATGATGTAATGTTTGCAGAGTTGACGACTAATTTTTGTTTGAATAAATTTACTTCAAACACATTAAATTACTGAGGGTGTTAATTCTAGCACGAAATTGAAACTTTATGACTTTACTTAACAAATATAAAATGCTTATCTTCCTATCCCCAGTCCTTTTCCCTATGTAAAAACTCGTCTTATCTCCATTTTCGATTACTTTGATTTATCTTCAACGTAAATAAGACTTTCAATGAAAGTAAAACTTTTATTCAAGTCTTCAATTTTTCGATTTAAGTCAGCTAGTGTGTTTGTTGTTAGTCAAAGTTCATCTTGGTTGCGACATTTAATACAATCATGGAAAACCACTGCACTGTTCCATTGCAGTTAAATTATTCTTAATTTTCAATAATGATTGACTTAATAACGAAAGGAAATGAAGACAATACAAGATGAGAATAAAGCTGATCGTACTGCATCACCAACTAGCACCACCATCCGATTGTGTAGTAGGATGATCCTAATTTTTTGTTGATTTTTTTAAAGCAGGTAATACATAATTCAAAAAAATAGTCATCTTCAGTTCAATTGCTACAGTCGAAGTCGAGTCTAGAAATTCCCATATGTCATGGGTGCAATTCCATAATGCACATATTAATTGCTTGCACGGTAGGTTAAGGTTGGAATGGGCTAGTCTTAAGTAGAAGTACTTTTTATGAAACTGCAACTTCTTTGTGTCATCACCTCTCAATTAATCATTGGTTGTAGTTATGATTGAAAGCATTATGAATTGGGATTGGAAGTAAAAACTTTTATGCAATGCAATGAGAAGTTGACAAAAAGATAATTCAAGGTTAAATTCGAATTAACACACTCCATCAGCCTTTAATAATCCTTCGAAGTATGTGAGTGTAAATCCAGTATTTACATATATGTAACATACAATTATCATTAAATCTTCATCATTTTTATATATTTATGCTTTTAATAAAAGAAATGAACAAAAAATACTCGTAAAAACAAAACCACCCCTATTCTAACCGATCTTTCATAATGACTTTAAAGTGTCTAGGTGCTCTAACAAATCCGGGGTCAGTTTCAAAATCAAATTGACAATTAGATGACTCAGGAAAGATATCAAATCTTTGAAAAATGCTTGTAATAAATAAAAATAAAGAATCTTTAGCCAAAGGTTCTCCAAGACATTGACGTTTTCCTATTTGAAATGGAACAAGGGCCTCGTGTTTCTTGACAGTTTTTCCATCTTCACTGAGAAATCTTTCAGGTCTGAATTCCTCAGGGTCACCCCAAATCTCCTTGTCGTGATGGACTCCATACATATTTGGAATTATCCATGTCCCCTTAGGAATTAAGTACCCTTTGAATTCTTTATCTTGAAGTGCTGTCTGGAATACTCCCATAGGGACTAGAGAGGATATTCGCATAACTTCCATTATTATTGCTTCCGTGTATGGCATTCTAAAAAATTTAGTAGATTAATTTCTGATAATTTTCCTTCTAACATAAGATGTCTATGAAATCTATAAAAGTTAATCTTACTGTGGTTTGTCCATTAAACTTGGAAGTCTCGATTTCCCCACAACATTGTCAATTTCTTGATGAAGTTTCTCTTGAATTTGTGGATGTGATATTAAGTACAAAACTGTCCAATTCATAGTATTTGAAGTGGTTTCAGAACCAGCTATGAAAAAATCCCCTACGATTGCTTCTAGGTGTTTCTCTGTAGATTGAGCAATCACTAGTTTTAATTTTTGAACTCTTTAAAAATACTTAAGGCAAAAACTTTCTAAAACTTGATTAGGAATATTTACGCCCAGTTTGTTGGTAAAAGCTTGATTTAGGATCGGTTGTCTTTTTAATTTCTTGTAGATAATTGTCGATGAAGTCTCTATTTAAAAAAAGAAATAAATTGTATAAGTACTCAGATAAGGCTAATGTACTGAAGATGAGTTGAAGTTTTAATACCTAGGTTCCCCATCAGTCATAGTTTTCTTGTGCTCTTCTACCGTAGAATGATAAAACAATCTAGTTTTTTCTGCAGCATACTTCAAACTATTCCATCCTGACAATTCAGGGGCAAAGTGCCTCACCCAAGGGGTAAAAAATAGTAATCCACTTTTCGTTGCTTCATTTACAGAACTAATAATACACACGTTAAAACAGAATAACATTAAAAAGCATTTAAATTTTAGTAAAGGATTTTAAAGGAAAAGTCTAACTTCATAAGAGTCTCAGCGATATTAGATAAGGCTGGGTCATCATGAGCTAATCGTTTTCCACTTGATATTCTCCACAATGAATTTAAAAGGGCTAGACTAAATCTCCTATGCAAAGAGATAGGTTGACCTTCTTCTTTTTTAAAGTACTCAATAACCTCCTTGACCTCTTCCATTATCAAGTCTTCCATGTAGTTTTTACCAAAACCGAAATCCCGAAGATGTCTTAAAGTAAAGCGTCTTTGAGCTTCCCATGCTTCTCCTTCTGATATTATGACTCCTGTATGAATTGAATAAGGTTTTAAAATACAATTTCCGGTTTTTTTAAAGTTTAGAAGAGCATATACCATAAGAACCCTGCGTTTGTACGGTAAAAAGAGCACTTTGAGGTCGTCCAGAAAAGGCTGGGTCATTGAACATTTCCTTCATCAACTTGTGATCAGTAAGAACAATAACGCTGTAAAAAATGTTGGATGATTTTTATTAACATTGATCCGTCGGGTATGGATGATTTTAAAATTTTGGAAAGGTACTATTGATAAATTTTAACTTATTACTACAAGTCAAAGTTACTAAATCCCTGATTTTAATTACATAGTATATTCAAAAAATTTCTTACTCTTCTGAACCAAGCCGAAGGCTAAATATTTTTCCATATATCTTAGCCCATTTGGTAAACATTAGATAAGGTTTTTGTTCTGCTCCAGCTTGTATGAGATTTCCAAAAATTGGTATTCCTCTCGGACCTAGTAATTACAACGGATGTACACAAATTACTCACAATCACCCAAACTTTATTGCATAATTTCTATTTGATAAAAAAAATTGATACGTAGGGGATGCATTGCATTACTAATTTAATACCCTCTCCTCAGTGAATATTGTAAAGTGTAAACATTATTAATGATGGGGAATGCAAACGTATAATAAGATTAAAATCCAGATATAATATATGCTTGTGAGTTGTGAGATCCATACAATTACTATTATTGATGAATAATTAACCCCATGCTGGGGCAACCGAATAAAACACTATTTTTTAAATACCTGGTGGATATGGACCTTTCCTCCGAGTAAAGACTTTCCAAATTATAAAAACTACACCGAGTAGTATTAAAAACGTAGAGGAAATCATATCAAATTAGAAATAAAATTATTGTTTTGCAATTTGGAGGTTAGTAATGAATGATAATAAGTAGTGTATGAGCATTATAGTCTAACAAAATTAAAAAATACGATTGAGACAAATTGCACATCAACATTTTCTTTTTATTCAGTCTCAAACGCTGTTGCTTTTTACAACTGTGAAAGGTTGATATTAAAAATCATCATTTAGTGCATGTGCTATGTGCACCAAACAAATTACCTACGAGTAGTGATAATATTCATCATTCTATTAATCTCTGAAGTGGTAAAAACAGTGACACTGTTTTTCGGAGATTTACTATGAATCTATCTCAATATCTAGCAAATTGTTATCTTCAATAACAATAACAACTAACAAATTGAATTGCTTAACCTGCCTTATACGATGGAGTAATTAATAAAGTTTAGGATAAGTCCGTAAGGGGTAAGCGTTTCTCTAAATGTACTGTGTCGGTGTTATTAATATTACAAACACGTTTTGATTGATTCGTAGTCTAAAGTACAATAAACGCATGTAGATGGGTGAAAAGTTGCAAGTTTATCGTATTTCATGTTCACGTTGACCTTGTAATTAATCTTTTTTCTAAGTACTTGGACAAAAATCAGCCATGCTAAATAAAATTATAGAATGTAGTAAGCATGCATGTCCTAAGTCCTATTCATAAGATCTGGAATCTGAATAGAATAGCAGTATTGTCATTGTTTTTAAGTTGATAATTGTAAATTCCATTCTATTTATGAGCATTTTTTTAATTACTCAAAAGATTTAGCTTAGATTCAGAATCCTCTTTTGACCTTTGCATTATATTCTTGTCAACTAACAGCTTCTGTATAATTTAATTTGGTGCTTCATACTGAAGATGAGATGAAACAAAAGCATGACAGTAAAAATATCATTATGAAATGATTATTGGAACCCTAAGTTGAAACAAACTGCCAAAGTACTAGTCACAAATATATTAGTAAGTACATTATATAAGTATCAATACTGCATTGGGAGCAGCATAATATTGCATTGGGTGTGTATTAATGTCATTTGAAATATCAGTATTAAATTCCTCAAGCGTTTGTTTTCTGGCATGTGTATAATTTCAGAAAATTGATTGTACCTTTTTATTGCATTTCATTTTTAATTTGCATAACGAGTCACCCTCACGGGCTCCTTAATTTATGATGCATTACAACAACTATTCAACAACATTAATACAAATATGACAACACAGTCGATAACCCGATAAACTTCAAGAGTTGTTATTTGTGTTTATGAAAAACATGTTTTGTTCTTCATGCTTCAGTGTGAAATTGACAAGTAATGAGCAACAGCCTTGATAATCTATATCACTTTATTGATGCTTGTCAGTGTGGATGACATGATGATTCAATGATAATAGTAAATACCAAATAAACCAAGTAGTCTTCAATAAACGGGGAAAACTAAAAGAGATTATCTTTAAAATATCGTTTGAATTGATTCAATCGTAGTTTTGTTTTGTTGTGAGTAACCCCATAATAAACGAAATCCATAGGCGATTTTAAAATGGTTATTTATAGGAAACCAATGTTATAAGGAGGGCACATGAGAGTCTCATCAATATTCTTACCCATGCTAAAGGAAAAAAAACTCATGTCAAATAGATATAATAAATTACAAGCTTTTTTGATTCCCATTAAAATTAGTAAAATGAAATACATTAATATGATAGACCTTAAAATTAAAATAAGCTGGGCTTGCATGCACTCACATTATTTACTTTTTATTTTACAAAAACCTGTTTTTATTCCGTAATTAATAACTATAAATTGGAATTTTGTTAAATAACAACAGGGTCAATGTATAATTTGTCCAGTATCAAGGTTACATTGCTGAATAAATGGTAGTTTATTTTGTCAAGCAATATGCACATGACTTTAAAAACTGTCCAACAAACTGCATAATGTAATCATGTAAAGTGATAAAGGCAGAAAAAAGAGTTGATGTGATGATGACACTGCACAAATACTCTTTTTGTACTAATGCAATGCAACACTTGAATGTTGCATAATTGCATAAAATCAATTCAGCATCAATAAAAACAGACTCTTTGTTACCCCGTTACAAAATTTCATTAATACTGTTATGAAAATTATGAAATTGTGTGTTTTGAGTACAGTATTCATGCAAAAAAAATTAAAAAATCCTCTTTTAAATCCCCATAACTTTAATCGCAAAGCAATTCGAAAGCATTATAATTTTATTTGAATGACTATTTTGCAAAAAAATTATTATTTTTCAATGCACCACAACAACTCTCAAGTAAAGACGACACAAATTATATTAAGGGCAAGGTAATTAAAACTGTTCCTTGAGTAGATTACGTACAGACAAGAATTTTTGCTCCAGTAGTTATTTCTTGAAAATGTATTTGGAATCCAGAAATAGAAAAAGTTGGCATAAACAACTAAAATATTTTATAATATTTAGCAAATTATAAGCTTGGACTAATTTCCCAATTTACAAAGAGTGCCTTTAGTTTTATGACATTTACCTCATATTAAACATTTACTAAGACGCATTAAACACTACACTAGTCGATCTTTCATAATTACTTTAAAATGCTTGGGGGCTAGAAGAAACCCAGCTTCAGGTTCGAAATCAACTTGACAACTAGGTGACTCAGGAAAGATATCAAATCTTTGAAAAATGTTTGTAATAAATAAAAACAAAGTATCTCTAGCCAAAGGTTCTCCAAGACATTGACGTTTTCCAATTTGAAATGGAACAAGGGCCTCGTGTTTCTTGGCAGTTTTTCCATCTTCACTGAGAAATCTCTCAGGTCGGAAATCCTCAGGGTCACCCCAAATCTCTTTATCATGATGGACTCCATGCAAATTCGCCACTATCCATGTCCCCTTGGGAATGAAGTACCCTTGGAATTCTTTATCTTGAAGTGCTCGATGGAATACTCCCATAGGGACTAGGGACGAAATTCGTAAAATTTCCATTATTATTGCTTCCGTATATGGCATTCTAAAATGTTCATAAAATTTTAAAAAAGCTATTACATTTTCATAAATTTTGTGACCCAGAAAAATAAAGAACTTAGTATAAAATGAATACAGTGGTTTATCGGATAAACTCGGAAGTCTTGAATTCCCTACAACAACTTCAATTTCCCGTTGAAGTTTTTTTTGAACGTTTGGATGGGACATTAAATACAAGATGGCCCAGTTTAAGGTGCTTGAAGTTGTTTCAGAACCCGCTTGAAATAAGTCCCCTACAGTTGCTTCTAAATGTTTCTCTGTTGAAAATTAATTTAATTTACCAAAAGAAAAATTTTGAACGTGGTAATAATTAAAAAAATGATTGTTAATTTTTGAAATTCTTACGTCCAGTTGCTTTATAAAAGCTTGAGTTTGGATCCTTTGTTTTCTTAATTTCTTGTAAATAGTTATCGATATAATCTCTGGAATATTAACAGACTGTTAAAAAGTTCATTTCTTAACAGTTTTGTCTGAACAACATCGCTATTTTTTAAAATTAATATTTTACACCTTGGTTGACCATCACTAATAGTTTTTACATGCTCATCAACAGTTGCTTTAAAAAATGCCCTAGTTTCAGTTGTAGCTTGCTTATAACTATTCCAACCGGATAAGTCAGGGGCAAAGTGTCTAACCCAAGGGGCAAATAGCAACACTCCTGTTTCTGTCAGCTTATTGAAACTCCTACAAAAAACACGGTAGCATTGTATAAGTCAATATAAAAAGCGTAAACTATGTAAGAAATAACAATTGTTTCAATTTAAATAAAATCTAACTCCATGAATTTATCAGATATATTGGAAAGGATAGGGTCGTCTTGGGCCAATCGTTTTCCACTGGAAATAGTCCACAAGGAATTGACAACGGCGAGACCAAGTTTCCTATGAGTAGATAAGGGCTGACCTTCCTCTTTTTTAAAGTACTCAATAAGCTCCTTCACCTCATCCATTATCAAGTCTTCCATGTAGTTTTTACCAAAACCAAAGTCTCGAAGATGTCTTAAAGTAAAGCGTCTTTGAGCTACCCATGCTTCTTCTTCGGAGTTAATTACTCCTGTGAGTATAATCACACAGTATTTTCAAAAATTGATAAAAAATGAGGGTTTTATTAAAGTAAGTAAATAAATTCATCATATTCATACCAAAAGGGCCTTGTGTTTGCTCAAGCCAGAGAGCATTTTGGGGTCGTCCAGAAAAGGCTGGTTCGTTGAGCATTTCCTTCATCAACTTTGGATCGTTAAGAACTATAACGCTATTAAAATTATAAACCGTACTCATTGTAGAAGGAATCAAAGGGAAAAGCTTTAAAAAGGTTGAGAAAATTTTAGAATTTTTTTTATTGAGAATAATTACCGTAAAACGCGATTTATAACCCCTTTGAGATAGAGCCCCACCCCTCCTATCCTTCTGATGTTAAAAGTCCCTATCTCCTCATGTTAAACTGGCTGTCATAATTGCTTTGAAATAATAACTCCTCATGGGGTTCTAAATCGCGTTTTACGGTATGTACCATTTATCCGGAAAATAAAAAACACTAAAGTTACTACTGTGTTGTAATGTAATAAGCACAGGATACATTTTTATGCAATGTTGGATATCTTAATTTAGGTTGTATCATGAAATTATTAAAATACTTACTCTTCGGAACCAAGCTGAATGCTGAATATTTTTCCATACGTCTTGGCCCATTTTGTAAACATGAGATGAGGTCGTGCTCCTACTTGTAAGAGATTTCCTAATAATGGTATTCCTCTCGGACCTGTTTTATAATTTTATAAAACATTTTTACTTACAATTCTACTTTATTAAAACTAAAAGTGTATACATATCTTAAAATTAAAAGCAATTATATATTAAAAGTATACATAATAAACTACTAATAATTATATTAATATTATTATATTAGTAATTAGGTATTTTTTGTTTTTAAAACTAACATGATTCATCCCTTTCTAAATTTCATTCTTGACAATTTTGTCAATGTCAACTAAAACTAAAGGTCTAATGCCTAATGCCCTGTTGCATTAGACCTTTTCAACTTTTCAATCACTAGGAGTAAATTTGTATGAAGAAAGTATTGGCTAATTAAGCTTAAATTTTAATTAATAAATCATTTATACCTACATATTTGGTCTCTTGGATTTAGGGATAATTAATTTTGAAAATATGATAATTATAAATAATTAGTTTTTCTTAATACCTGGAGGATATTTACCCTTCCGTCTATTAAGAACTTTCCAAGCAATATACAGTACACATACTAGTATTAAGAATGCAGAAAACATGTTTAAGTTTAACTCGACCCAAAATTATCGGCTTTGGTTTCTACTCCTGAAACCCTATAATATATAATACCAATAGTATGCAATAGCTTCAATAACTCAAATGTAGTTCCGAATTAATGGAAGTGCAGCAGTGGACTAGAAAAGTTAGATAATGCAACTGAAATGACCTACAACTGAAAGTTCGAGTTTTGTCTTGAATCTCAAGTGTTGTTAAGTTTTTTAGTAATTTTTATTGCATAATAATTCGTCGCGTGCATTAGAAAAGCATTCCTCCTTGCAGCTTCATTCAGCCTGAGACAAGTCGTAATAGTTAATAAAACTGTGATTAATATAAACACAATTTTTACAGCTTGATACTGTTTTCTCTCACCCTGGTCATCTTTTGGGGTCTCATATTGCTAAAACGGAAAAAATGCTTTGCGTTCTGTCAATTACGGTTAGTAACCTTCAGTTTAAATTCATAAGTCGGTGGATTGACCCTGTAGGGTCTTTCCAATTGAAAACATCCCCTATTTGTGACCTCTATGCAAAAATTCAGAATTGTCTTATTATTTAAAAAGTTTTTTCCAATTACCAGTAGGATTTTAAAGCATTACCTCTATCAATTCAACCATGAACTCTGATCTTTATATTAGCCTCGGCATGTGTAACCTACTCATAAGGTAATATATTCAAAAATACCATGCGATGAGTTCTTGAGTTATCAATATCCACACAAGCAAACAGATGGACAGACAGACGGATCAATAAGCCCTTGGGTAAAGCTAACAATGCAAGTATAATTATTAACTCTATGCGTCACCTATAATTTTATAATTTTTGCAAGATTAGATAAAAATACATTTATAATATTTTCCTGCTAAATTAGATAAAGCTGGAGATGTCAAGTTACAGTGAGTACTTTCGAATTTTGTTCAATTTTTCCTTGAGAATTTTATCTTTAATAAAAACTCAAGGACACTTGATGTTTTTCTCGGAAAAGCACATAAGAATTTTTAATCATCATTTTTTATGTAACTTATAAAGTGCATCATCATAGTTATAATTCTTGGAAATGCACGTGTGCAAGGTGCAATAGGTGCAAGAGTCCATCCATGCACAAAAGTGTTTTTGCATGCTCTCCCCTCCCATAAAATTGCATATTTGCATTCTTTGGCACTCATAATATTTATTTGTAATTGTAACACTTTAGCATTTATCGATCATTATATAATTATAATCACCTATTCATTACATTCAATATGATTTAACAATATGAATACTCAACCCCCAAAGCACCCAATTTATTATCCTACCTAGCTAAACAAGTATTAACTACAATACTTGGAAAGTCATGATGTGTTTTTTACTGATGTGTTTGATCATTTTTGGAAAAATTCTTCATACATTGCTTGAAAAGGCTTGAAGTGTTTTTCTTTCAATTTTATAACTTTTCAGAATCGCTTTTGACACAAAATTTCAAAATAACAGTTGGAAATTTTAAATTTTATTGGAAAACTAATAAAAACTCCTGAATATCCAGAACTGTTTAGGAGTCAACGTTTTTTTTCTAGACAAGCAATTATGCTTCTTCTCAAATAGCACTTGGAAATAGAACCGAGTGGCTACTTCGATGTGTGGAAATGTAGAAAATGTGAATACTTTTGATCAAAATAT